>VZTG01001106.1:132331-158870 GCA_013397845.1 Melanocharis versteri
AGGGATGGTCGAGCCCAGCCTATGGCCGGACACCGCCCTGTCAACAAGACCGTGGCACTGAGCGCCGTGTTCAGGCTTTCCTTAGGCACCTCCAGGGATGGTGACTCCTGCGCGTCCCTGGACAGCCCGTTCCAGTGCCTGATCACCCGTTCTATGAAGAAATTCCTCCTGATGTCCAACCTGAGCCTCCCCTGGCCCAGCCTGAGGCCGTTCCCTCTCCTCCTGTCCCTGTTCCCTGGGCGCAGCGCCCGATCCCCCCGGCTGCCCCCTCCTGTCAGGGAGCTGTGCAGAGCCACAAGGTCCCCTGAGCCTCCTTTGCTCCAGGCTGAGCCCCTTCCCAGCTCCCTCAGCCGCTCCTGGGGCTCCAGCCCCTTCCCCAGCTCCGTTCCCTGCCCTGGACACGCTGCAGCCTCTCAGCTCCTTGTCGTGAGGGGCCCAGAAGTGGACACAGCACTCGAGGTGTGGCCTCAGCAGGGCCGGCACAGGGACGGTCCCTGCCCTGCTCCTGCTGGGACAGCCCAGGGGCCATCGGCCTTCTCGGCTCCTTGGGTACATCTGGGCTCATTTTCAGCTGCAGCTATAAACCCCTCATAAATAAGGAATTTTGCTGTGCCAGATGTTCCCTATCCCGAATTTACTTCTCGCTCACGCACAGGCTGCTCGCTGTGGTTTCAAAACGATGTTGAGTCCCGGTGCTGCCTGGGCACCCAGTCTGGGGCTGCTTTGAAGGGGTTGGATATATAGGGATCTCCCAGGTGACCAGCGACAGGATGAGAGGGCAGAAGGGGCTGTCCGGGGACGTGGTGGCGTCATTGTCCCTGGAGGTGTTCAAGGAAAGACTGGAAGTGGCACTCAGTGCCATGGTCTGGGTGGTAAGGTGGTGTTCAATCATAGGCTGGACTTTATGACCTCAGAGTTCGACTCCAACCTAACTAAGTCCATAGTTCTGTGAGTTTGCTCATTTCAGTACTCAGTGTGCAATTCCTCAGGTTGAGTCAGCCCGGTTTTGGAGTTTGCATTTTCGTATTCCTTGGCTGATGTCAGTCTGTCTCCCAAAGTTTTGCTGCCAGTGATAGGCACTCACTTTCAGGTTAAACATTAATTCTTCAGGAAAAGCTGGAATCCTTTTGCAAATTGCCACTGCTGGGTGACAGCCCTCCAAAGCCAAAAAAGAATATATTCCAACCACAGGGGTGTACATAACTAAAGTAATTTAGTCATAGTGGGGAGCTCCTGCTATTCCCACATGGTGCCTTTGCTGACACAAACCATTATCTCTTTCTGTTTTTTCCTTCGCTGCCAGTTACTAGAATTTGGTCCTTTTCCACTGAAAAATAAAAAAGCTGGGTAGCAAGAGTGATAGCAGCTGGGAAAAATTTCTACAGCACCTGCTGGAACATAAAATTGTCAGTGCAGTAGGATTATAACCCAGAGTAGTTTTACACTGCAGCTGGCACTGGTGTGAAAGGACCTGTGTTCGCAGGCAGCACAAGAGACAAAGTTTGGGAGGTTTTATGGTTGGACAAACTGAGCCCTCTGCAAGTGTTTAGTGGTGGCTTTGGTTCTGTCTGCTTCCATAATTTAGTTCGGTGCTTGCTTTTAAATCATGGAGTTTTCATTTTGTTACAAAAATGTGTTGTTATCATCCCTGCCCCACCCTCTGGTATTTGTCTTGCGGTGTGTGTCTGAAGCAAAGCACTTTTCTCTCCCGACAGAGGTATGGGTGTGATGTGTTCCATTTCACCTCCCAAATCAAAAGGATGTATTTAAAATCCAAACTATTTGTAAGGAGGCCTTCCTTTCCCCTCGGTAGTCTCAAGATTCAAATTTTGTTGTTGAAACCACTGCATTTTAGTTTCCTGGTCTACCACATGAGATTAAACTAAATGGTTCTTATTTAGCAGACAAGGTTGGCTAATACTATAAAAATTAAATGGAAACAAATATTGTAGTAGAAGCAGCTGGCCAGATCAGTCTGCTTATTGTAATTACCCAGTGAAAAATTTAAATGTTGATGTTGCCAATTCCATGCTTATTTTTCACCAGTCTGTGTTTTCAAGTTGCTGCTTCCACCTAATTAAAAAAATAAATATTGATGTAGCATTTCATATGCACACAAAAATTATAATAGTTGAATCTATTAATATCTCATTATTTTAAAAATATAAGCTTTTGTCGGTTTCAACAGCAAGACGAGCTTCCTTAAAGAAACAAGTAATCATTGCTGCTGCCAGATTTCCCTGCCATTTTGTTATATCTGAGATTTCTTTCTGCTGCTTGTGTGATTGCATTCTTCCTGCTGTATTAGTCCGAAAAAGGAAGTGAGTAAAGGATGGGTCTCCAAACTGTGCCTGGGTTGATGTCAGGCTTATGAAACTGAATATCAACATTGTTCCTCTTTACTCAGGGTAGCTCTGGCCGGATGCAGGGCACCTATGGGATGAACCTCCTGTGGCCAGAAGAGCCTGAGGGTGCCAGGGCTAAATGCACCAGAGATCCAGTGCTCAGAGAGCCACAAAGACTGAGAACCAGGAGTGTTTTCTCTCCCTCAGTAACCCAAACAAAAAAAAAAACCCAAAACAAAACAAAAAACCAAGCAAAAACAAAAACAGGATTGTGGTGTTTACCCGTGTGACTCAGCCCTGACACACCTCTGAAATACATCACAGGTGCTTTCCACATGGCTTCAAAATGCCACTGCAGCTACAATTTTTTAAATTTTAATTTACAAATTTTGCAGTCAGTGTAAATTGTGTATATGGGACATGTACACAACTCACAGACCCAACAGACTACACCTCTTGGACTCACCTCTTCTAAATGTGGAAAATATTTCAATAACTGAGACATTTTTAAACAAAAGCCTTCCAACATGCACCACTTAACAGCAAAGTTTTTTTCTGTATACTGATTTAACTAAAATTCTAGAATCTGGAAAAGTTTGTGGGAGGTTTGCACAGATCCTGTAATTCTTAGTAAATGAGCCATTTTTCCTGTTGCCAGGAAAAATGTATTGCTAAAACAGATTATATATATGTAAAATAATTTGTATTCATACCATATTTACACTTAAGGTGGACAAGAAACATAGTGTATACATTCTGCATATGTGTCCATAGTCTAAAGGTTACCTCAGTGATATTGTTCTCCTAAAGAAGAAATGGACAAATATTTAACTTTATATTACCCAGCCTGAGTATTTATGAGAAAATACTGTCTGTTTGTTTCCACCTGGGGAATGTCTGCTAAAGAAGTGTCAAAAAGAGTATGTGCTTCAGTCTGGGCTTTCAAGAAACCAAGAAAAAAAGCAAAAAATGAATAGAAATGCTTTTCTGTAACAGCCATGGCAGGAGGAGAGAGCACGGGGCTGTCTGCAGCTGTTTAGAAAGAGAGCAAAATCTGGAGACTCCTCACATGAGCAGATGTGGTAATAGTAATACTCCTCCCTGGTTTTTTGGCTTCAGCGATATGAAAATGATAACTGTGACTGCTGCATGGTCCCTGTGCTAATTCTAACTGCTGCTCTGTATAGCAATAACTTAAGTATGACTACACTGCACTTTATAGGTTCCCTCATGCAGAACTTGAAGCCTTTCCTAAAAGAAATCCCACTTTAAAAATATTAATTTAGCACTGTGTCTTACCAGGATTCAAACAGAGCTATCAATATTGTTTGAGATAAATGAGCATATGAAACGAAAATAAGCAAACGAAATTTAAAAGAAAAACCTGCAATTTTTTTTAAACTGCTGTGGGAGGCGGAATGAAAGGTCTGTTTTTCATTTCTGCTGAATCTTTCACACTGAAAACTTTCTTAGAAAACTGTGTTTAGTGTTTTGAAGGATCTCTTTCTCCAGGAGGAGCCAGAATTGGGTGAATAAACACATCTGGGATGCGGGGGACACAGCTCGTGCCTGCGACAGGCTGGAAGACCGAGGAGTGCAGGGGCAGGGGAAGCGGAGCAGGAAGAACAGAAGCAAAGAGGACCATCACAAGAACTGCATTGCACTGGTCTTCGCCATCTAAATCATCATCTAAACCACCGCTCTCCAGCTTGCCTTGCTTAGGCAGATGCTGAGCCACGCAGGGATATGTGTTTGAAGGGATAAACACGCGGGGGAGGGCGTTTGCTTTTGGCTGGGAACAGCCCAGGGAGTTGTCTACCCGAACTGCCGAGCTGCCCACAGGGGAGAAACAGTGATACGGCTGTTGCTGTGGTTGAAATCACTCCCCGCAGCGATTGCAAAACACCAAAAGAGAGAGAGAAGCTGTGGAAGGTAAAGGAGAAGCAGGAACTCATAATTACACAGCTCCACATGAAGGTCAGGTTAGGCTCTCTTTAAAAGAGACCGTGCAAAACTGGAAAAGTTGCATTTCTGCAGAACAGGCTACAAACCAGATTGTAAATACAAAATCTCTTTGCTAAAGAACCCAGTTGTTAGCGCAGATGGCTTATGCTTATACAGAACTATTAGTTTTTGGTAAAAAAACTTTTGCCATGAAGTTACAGAGACATTAACCCTACTAGTACATGAGAGTGCTTTGCTGTGGCTCGTCCTGTGACAGGACAACTTTGATTCACATTGTAAGTGCATGCTTAGAGAATTCATCGATTATTGCCAACTTCTGAGACTTTGTAATTAGTTTTATGAAACGGTCAGCTTTGTTTTCAAAGGCTAATTATATGAATTTGTCAGATTAATCACAACAGGTCCTTGTCCTCTTTGACGTAGGGGAGAAAAGCAAGCATGTCGTGTGAGTCAGTGCAAAATTAAACATCTTAAAGAAAATGAAACACTTGCCCTAAGTCTGATCTGGCATGTGACAGGTAACAGCAGGCACAGTGAGTTTCCCAGATTCTCTGAGTTAAGGTGAGTGCTTGTGTGCTCCTCATCTCTGGACAAGTATAGCACAGAATTTCAGAAAACCAGATTTTAGCAGCCAGCTTATCTCTCACAGATGCTGATTGTCAGTCAGAGAGCCTCTCTTCTGTTTTTACACAGGTCTGGAGAGTTCGGGGCTCTGGAGGGTTTTAACTTCCAGAGCTGCTCCTCTAGAAAATAATTTCCTGCTTTTTCTGGGGTGAAAGTGTCTCACTTCCACTCACCCATGTCTGGAAGACTGTCATTATCAACTATTAAATAATTATTAGGCACAACTATTTTTGTTGTGTTTGCGCCCCCCAAAAATAGTAGTAGCGGTGGAAAGCCAACCTTCTCCAGCAGGTCATGGAGGGGGGATGGCTACGGGGTGGGTTTTGGGAAACCCCAAATTTTACACACACACACACCTCCCCCCACCCTGCTGCTTGCAAGGGGCCACTGGGCACGGGGGGTGCCCCTCTCCTCCCTCTGCTGCGGTGTCACCTGTGTCACCCCCACGGAGGGACTCCCACCCACCCCAGCGTAAAAGGGGCAAGACTGTCCTGCGTTCCTGCTTGTCCCCGAGCAGGGGACACTCTGCTGTCCCAGCACAGCTCCAGTCCTGCCCACCAGCGAGCCCTGCGTCTCTGTAGGGCCAGCGCCCTGCGTGCCCATGAGCCCGGCCCGTCTCCCTCCCAAGGCTGGGTGCACCTGAAACCACCTTACAGCAGCAGAGAGGGACGGGAAGGGCAGCTGAGGAGAAGGCTGCACACTCCAGTGACAGCACCACCCTCACCTGTGGCCCCTCCAGGTCCCATAAATTGTGAACGGCAGCCAAGGAAACTTGGAGCACACCAAGGCAGTGTCAGCTGTGGGGAGCCGGGTTGCCCTGCCTGTCGTGCTGGTTCGCGAGCACCCCGGGAAACCGGCCCACGGCATGTCGACCTTTGTGGCACCACCTAAGAGCTATCGGCCCCAACAGCCCCCAGGGCTTGTTCCCTGTGGACAGAGGGATCCTGAGACTCTCTGGCTGCCAGACCCGAGGAATGCTGCAGGACATCCCCTTGCAGGGACAGCCTCAGACTGCGGGAGCGGATGTTCTCTGTGCCCCAGACTCTGGAGAAGGCTCTGAAGGAGCTGCACGTCCAGCTCCGGCGCAAAGGGCTCTTCCACACGAAGGAGGAGGACACCTGGCTCATCGCCCTGGCTGTGAGCGAGCAGGAAAAGCCCCGGTGCCCCTGCCCTCAGCTGCCGCTGGGGACCAGGAGCTGCGCGATGCCCGCAGCCCCGCCGGGAGCTCACTGCTGGGCTCCCGTCAGCTGCTGGCCTCCGACCGTGAGAAAGAGGAATTCACTCGGCCTTGAGGTTCCTGGGATATCCAAGCAGTGCTCTGCTCTCCCCGCTGCTCGGCGGCCTCACGGTGCTGCCGGAGAGAGCCCAGATGGCGAGCAGCGCGGTGTCAGGGCAGCCGGGCTCTGGGGCCATGGGGCTTGGCCTGAGCTGAGCCAGAGGTGGGGTGACTGCTGCAAACACCCTCCCTGCCTGGTTCCGGTCTGGGAAGCTCTGCTGGCTTGGACCTTCTCACAGAATGGAAGCTGTGTCTCTCACGCAGGCAGTAAGGATGCACGGGGGCATGGGGAGGGGGCATCAGAAGAGGGGACTGACACCTCCCAGGGGTCCCGGGCATCAGGGCAAAGGCTGCTGGCAGCAGTCGCCCAGCCCAGCCCATGGGAAGGGTCCCTGCAGAACCAACACGAGCAGGGGCAGAGAAGCTGGCACGGCCATTTCCAACACCTGCCCTGCCTGCTCCAGCAGGGCTCGGCAGCAGCCCCCGACCACAGAGGCTGAACACTTGCGTCGCCACAGGCTTCCCCAGCTGTCCCCACCGGTGTCGGAGGCCAGGGCTTTGAGCCTCGGTCCCTGTCCCCCACCGCTGCCCCCAAGAGACCCTCAGACACTTTGGTGGGAGCACATCCAAACTGGGGGGGATCACCCCACCAACAAAGCCTAGAGATCTCCTCCCCTTGGGCCCTCTTGCCGTCTCCCAGCTTCTGCTGTGCTGCGGGTCTCCAGGGAAGCCCTCCTCGCTGCCGCAGAGCTCTTCAGGTGGAAGAAGGAGCTCGAGCAGCCGGCGCAGACGCAGCGGCCGTGGAGGATCGGCGATACTCGGTGAGGACGAGCCCCGGGGCCCAGGCTGGGCCCGGGCTGCCCGCCGCCCGCGGCTCTGCGGCTGTGCCCCGCCTGCCCTGCTGCAGCCCAGAGCACCAGCCTGGAGCCGTAGCCTTGGTCCTGTCCTCCACAACACAACCCCCAAGGGCTCCTGAGGCTCCTCTCCCCTCTCTGCACCGAGCAGGAGGGCGGCCTCTGGACAGCATGGGGCAGGGGGAGGTGTGGCAGGAGGGGCTGCTCTGCCCAGCTGTGGGCTCTGTGACATGCCCGTGCCCTTGTGCTCTCTCCTGCTGGCGAAGGACGGGAGCAGGGCTGAACAGAGCCTCGGGCACCTGCAGGACCTCCGTGCGGGAGGCAGCCCTCAGGTTCACCGGTGAGACCCGTTCCCCGGGGTCCCTCTGTGGACAGCCTGGCTCCCGTTCCCCCCAGGCCCAGGGGACACCCCGGGCAGGGCCTGGGCCTCCCCCTGCCCCTCCTGCCCTCACAGCCGGGCTTGCCGGCCACCTCGCCCAGTGCCACGCCCGGGATACTGCTGGTCGCTGTGGCCAGCCCCGCTGAGGGGCGAGGGCAAGGAGCTGGCGGGGTTGTGCCCAGGGATGGCCGCGCAGCACCTGAGGGACCTGGGTGAGGAGAAACCGGCTCTGATCTTCAGCGGCGAGTGGGGAGCGAGGGCTGGGGACGGCCGGGCGGGCTTTGCAGACACTGGGGCTCATCTGGGCTGTTCCTTCGGGTCACAGCCCTTCAGCCCCTGGAGATGGACGTCGATCCCACCATCTCCTTGCTGGCAGCTCAGGCTGCCTTGATCCTGAGGAGCCCAAGGAAGCAGCGAAGACCGGGATGCTCCCTGTGAGCGCTGTGCTGCTGCCTCTGAGCCGGCGGCCTGTGGCAGGCAGGGTGGGAGCTTCAGACGAGGTTTCACAGAAACAACAGAATTCTGAGTGGGAAGGGACCAGAAGCATCGTCAGAGTCCAGCTTTTAAGTGAATGGACCCTACAGGGATCAAAGCTACACCCTTGGCATAATCAGAAACCCGCCCACGATGTCATGAGTAGCAAAAATGACCTCCAGACTTTCTGAAGTCCTTCTCAGAGAGGAGATCCATCCCCAGCCCCAGGACTGTCAGCTGTTTATGTCTGAAGGATCACACAGGTGTCAATGAGCCTCACAGGATTCAGGCTGGCAAACCAACTCTATTTATAGAGATAACACAAATTATTTATTTTGCAGCCCAGAAAGCCAAACATGCCTTGGGCTGATCCACCAGTGTGGGCAGCAGGGGAAGGGGGGATTCTGCCCCTCTGCCCTGCTCAGGTGAGATGCCACCTGCAGAGCTGCTCTCAGCACAGGAAGGACGTGGACCTGTTGGAATGGGTTGGAGTGGGGTAGAGTGCTTTTTGAGACCTTCCGTGAAAACCCTAAAATCTGAGAATGTGGACAGTCTGTCTGCTGCTATAGGAGTTGCTGTGGGTGACAGTGCAAATACAATAAACATGCAGCAGATTTCTGGTCCAGACATGCCCATATATTTAGTTTTATGCCAATAGCCTCCTTTATGTGGCTGCAAAGATAAGGAGTGTCAGAGTTTGTTCTAAGGGTGTTGCAGGCACTGTTTTCATACTTTGAGGACACAGGGGCATATAAAAGCCTTATGGTTTTGTTAAATGAGTCAGCAAGGTACTAATTATGATTTTAAAGTTTGGCATCTTGACTGTAGAGTTATCCTTTAAAAGTCACATTCGTGAAGAAGCCTTGTGAAAATTGTACTGTGTCAGAGTTAGGAACTTTGATTACTTCAACCTGCCAAGGGATTTCTGATAGAGCACTGACATAAGGAAAATATTGTAAACCACAAAACAATTTAAATGCTATTAAGGCGAGTCTTCCTCCTAAGCCCAGGAGAAAACTTCATTTCTTAGCTGTGTAATACTGCTTTGCAGTGTCTCTCCAGTGGAATTTCTGTATGTGTTTTTTATGAGTTTTCTGAAGATTCAGAATAGAGGAGACTTGCTCAGGCTTCTGAAGTTGATAGTTGGAACCTCTTCCATTTTCAAGTGTTGCTTTAGCTATATCTGTCAAACTGTCCTAAGTCTTGCTTGTCAGAGGAAAAGAATTGCAATTTCAAAACTGTCATAGCAGTGTGTTTTCACAGCCCCACTGTTTGTGGCTTTAAGTTAGGTGGGACTGCAGATCCCCAGAAAACTACACAAGCACTCAAGTAGCCATTTTAGAAAAAAAATTCTTCGAGAACAAATGTAAAGATTTGCCAAAACTTGAGAATGAAGTTTCAACATGTATTTGGTTATAAGTTTCTAGTTCTGGGCTTTATGAATACGATATTGTAACCACAAATATAGAATTTCAGTCCTGCAAGTTTAAGAAGTTTTAATTTTTAAAATTATTTTATTTTTTATTACTTTTTAACTATGGCTCTATTTAATTTTGGCACGCTGTTTCCTACTCCTTGAGGGAAATGCACATTACTGGCAGGTTCTTACCTTTTAAATTACCAGTAACATCTTTATAAACATTTTTCAGTGCACAGGTAGGTGCAGGACAAATTATTCAGCAAGAAGGATCTATACCAGGGTGCAGAGCCTTATTGTACAGGTCCTGAGTGCTTCAGCAAAAGTGATCTCGCCCTGTAATTTTCACTAATAGCTGCCTTTCATGGAATAAATTTGCTCATAGAAAAACACTTTTGAAGTTTCCCTCCATCTGTTACAAATGGTGCAAGAGTGCCCTGAATTAACTACAGAAAATTTAAAGTTGCCTATTTCCACTTGGCTTCAGTGACAAAAGTCATGTTTTGTGTTTGCCTCTAGTACTCAGCTAGCAAGTTCTCTGAAAAATCAGCTCACTGCCCCAACATGAATTAAGGAATTAAGGTGAGATAAACCAACATCGAACAACACAAAATCTGATCTTTCAGTCTGGGGGTCACAATTCCTGCAGTGGAAGATTGGAAGGGAGATTGGAAGGGAAAACTTCACCAGTCCACTCAGCTGCTAAATTAACAAAACACTGACTAAAGGTAGGATTATTTGTTCTGTTACAATAATCCCTTTTTGTTATTTTTTTCTTTTTACCTGCAACTGCTTTCAATGAACCCTACGTGTATGCTTGTAGATTCATGCGCCTGTATTTTATTTCGTTTTATTTTTCTGTCAGATAAGGCTCCAGATGTAAGACTGTCATGATCCGTGAGTGTCTCGTGGGGAATTTTGAGCTTAGCTGTCACCAAAGTGACACTGTTTGCGCCAATTTCCCCAAATCACCTTCTTTTTTGCACTGAGTACATTGAGTGCACGTGTGCTTCTTGGTCACTACAGTGCTTCTTGCTTAAACTACTAGAAACTACATTTAAAATCACATTACCTCTACAAATTTCTCTAAGGAGGACTAGGAGAGAATCACTGTTGTTAAGTCTCACCTTCATAAGTTTCAGGTCTTCTGTTAATTTTCTACAGGGCCATATTTTTTTACTTGCATCACTGAAAAACTATTTTACAATAATACATAAAATTATTTTACACTGATAAGTGTCTGCCTTGCACATGAAGAATTTTTGGAATCCTAAAAGCTTCGTTCCTCATGGTTTAAAAGATTTAGGTATTAATTCCAAATGGCATCTCACAAAGGGCCAAATTCCATCCAGGGATAAATGACTGCTCATCCATGCCAACTTTAATGTGATCTGCTCTGCTCAGCAGAGGACGGGATTTCACAGGAGGCTCTTACTTGATTCTGTACCCATTTGCAAAAGTGAGTACTTTATGCTCCTCTTGGGCACTGTTGAAATGGCAGACAACATTAAATGCTGCTAAGGGTATCAAAAAAACCTTGAGCTAATATTCTTACTGATAAAAAGCTGTTTCAGAATTAGCAGACAGAAACCTTATCTCATGAATGGAAGGTGCTCTGCCTTGAGTGGGAAAAACAACTTTTGACAACAAAGCTTTTTAAAAGATACCGTACTTCCTGTATGTTCTTACAAAGAAAGTAGTGTAATGCAAACAAGGTAACAGCTCAGATACTGATACGCAGGCTACAAAAGAAAAAACTCCTGTGCTTTCTAGAACTCTGAGGATCTGTTCAGCATTTCCCAAACTTCTCGAAGGCTGGAACACTACTACTCTGTTGGTTCCAAAAGTTTAAAGACATCTGAATAATTACTTCAGGCCTTGTGCCAAAAATTGCTTGAACATCTTGCAGAGATGACTTAGTTCTGAAAATATGTGTGCAGATAGGCAATAGTGGACCTGCAAGATATCCTGTCCAAAGTTTTGGGCTAGAGACCTAAAGCAACAAAATCTGTTTCTTTCTCCCCTGCCTTTCCTTTCAGGATGTGGCTAATTTTTCTTGCCTGTGGTTTCCCCTAAATGTGCCATGGCAAAATACCATTTCCTCTTGTGTGCACCAGTTTGGAAGGATATTATGCTGGAGAAATATGGTGTGTAGAAACAACTAAGACAGAATAAGGAAGTAATTTACTTTTTATTCAGCCTGCATGATAAACTTCATGCTTCACTTTGAATCAACTGCCAAGTCCAAGGAGAAAAAGACTGTCCTACTCACAGATACATGAAAAATCTAATGAATAGCTGTATTTCTTAATCAGTTGATTTATTTACTATAAACCTTTCAGCTTGCAAGTAGTGTTTGCGTTCTTTAGGACAGAAAATTCATTATTCCTTCCTCCTCCCCTGGTAATTCTAGCATAATTACCTGACTGAGCTATAAAGGTGAAAAATTATAGCTCTACAGACAAACATCATAAAACTGCCTTCAAAGAGGTGGCTGGGAAACACAAAGCAATGCTAATGTGTTATCTTTTTTATTATCATTATTCTTGAAAGTAAATACTGTTGGTCTCCGATAAGCACATTCAAGCAGCACAAACAGTCCCACAGTGAACTCCTTTTGAGAAAAAGCTGTTTTCATGCCTGTCCTCTAGGGAATGCTTGGGCAGGAGCGACACTTAGAGGAAGGCAGAGATGACACACTTTGTAAGCATTTTTTTAAAATGGTTTTGGATATAACAAAAGAAATATCTATAAATAAAATTAATTTTCCTGTCCATGCTGAGGCAAGGATATGGTGGGTGCCTCTGTTTGGATTTCAGTGAGCCCCCAGCATCACTTTAGATCACGGAGCTTGCTGAGTTTGGCTCCAGGTCCTGCTGATTACACCTCCTTAACTTCTCAGACATCAGACTGCTATTTCCTCTATTTACTCTTCCTCTGAGGGAGCTTGTCCTCCCAGCACACACCAGATCCAGATTTCCTCCCAGTTGCCTTGCATTTCTGATTCACAGACCATTATCCCGCACCTGCAGAGGATTTCCTTCAGGGATGAAACTGCTCAATTTGGTCTCAATCCTGCATCTTCAGCTTGAAACACCAGTCACTGAACCTAACTCTTCCCTATTTATCTTCCGGTTTAACAAAAACCAGCCAATTTCTCCCAGGTCTCCTGAATGACCTCTGAAAAATTTCCAACACTCTTAGCATGTAGGCCCTTAACGTTTTTCTTTTTTTCCAGTAATGGGGAGGAAACTCACTGCCAGGTGAGGCTGAGTTCCACCTCCTGGGAGGTCTAAGTATCTCTCCGAAATGCTGTACAACAGACAGGGTAGAAACCGTTGCTCTGATAGCTTTGAAACATTTAGGATAGCCCAGGGGTCTGTCTGCATGCTGCTGGTGAAGTGTGATCACCCTTAGAGACAACTGGGGCAAACGCTCTGCAGTGCTTGTGTGAGGAATTATGGACAATCACAGTGCTAAATAGAAATATTTTGGAGGGAGTTGTGGGCGTGCAGATATTGTCATGCAAAGATCATTGACATTTTCTTACCTGTTGCTCTTAAAGCCCTCTGTCCCTGCCCTGAGTAGTGGTGAAGTATCTCCAGTGAAATTACTCCTCCCTCCAAGAATTAATCACTGGGTTATGTTTCAATGGAAATGTTTTTATCAGTTTTCTACCCAGCGCAAGTCAAAGACTCGTAAGGAAATGAAAGCTGTAGCACAGCCTTTTTTCCTGCAGTACAACCAGCTCTGGACTGCAGCCTGTAGATAATTTTGAAAGAGGCTCATTAAATCCTACTGTGTGGTGTTCTCAATTTAGAGGCTAAAAGTTTCACATGTTGAGCTGTTAACATCTACCTACTTCACCTTGAAGTATCAAGGCACTTGTATCTACTTTGAGTCATTTTCAGGAATTTCTGAACCACAGTGAAAGTGTGCTGGTTTGAAAATTGCAAGTAATTGCATCTTCAGAGAAGAAAATTCTGCTTTCCCCACTTAAACTTATTTCCTCATAAAAATAAAATAGTCTTAATTATTTTATTACTGTATTATTCATATCAAGTAATTTCACAGAGGCGGTTTAGCATCGTTATCAGTTGCTGTTCATTGCTGGGAGGCTTAAGTTTCCCTACATAAAACTGGCAGCTCTTATAAGCTCCAAAAAGGCCAAAGGAGCATTGTGGGGTTTTCTGTGTGCAATGCTGGGCACAGTTTAGGCAGCATATTAAGGTACTGGAATGCATCCAGAGTCCCATCTCCCATGAAGAGCAGCTGAGGACTTCGGGTTTGTCCAGTTTGGAGGGATGACCTCGTGGCTCTCCGCAGCTTCCTGAGGATGTGGAGAGGGAGCTACTGATCTCCCTGGGATCCAGCGACAGGATGGGTGGGAATGGTTCAAAGCTGCTTCTGAGGAGGTTCAAGAACAGGGTTCCTACTCAGCTGGTGGATACCCCATGCCTGACACCCTGCCTTAAAAAGAATTATTTGGACAATGGCCTTAAGAAAAGTTTTTAACTTTTGGTCAGCTCTGGAATGGTCAGGTACTTGAACTAGATGACTTTCATAGGAACTATTCTATTCTATTCTAATTCTATTCTATTCTATTCTATTCTATTCTATTCTATTCTATTCTATTCCGTTCTCATTCTTACTGTATTCTAATTCTTTATTCTAATTCTTATTATTGTTCTATTCTAATTCCCCGCTTTTTTAAGGGCTTGCTGGAGGAACCTATTGATTTCACTCTTAGCCATCTCTTGGGCAGGGACTATGGTTTTGTAGGTAGCAGCAGTGATATATTAATTACATGAACAACCTCTTTCATGCCTGCTTTAATCTCATCTGTTCAGCTCCCCATATGGCTGCCGAGATGACTCTTACAATTACTTTATGGCTTGTCTCACATGCAAACACCCCTCCATTCTCCACGGGGTTGCTGTGCAGAGAAAGTTGCAGCAGGTTTACATCTCCCTCCCTCTTATCATTTGTGAAGAAACAAAACTGCAGCAGGGAGAGAGGAAAGGACGTGGTGTCCCGAGGGGCCAGGGCCCTTGGCATGGAGTTTATCCCATAAATTCTTTTGGACCTATCTACAGGAAACTCCTGGAGGGGGTCACTGCCAGAGCTGGCTGCTGAGCAGAGTGCTCCTGGGAGCCCAGGCAGTCAGTCAGGGCAGGCGGAAACCAGGAAAATATATCTTCAAGTTAGGGAATCCTAAAGCCCCTTTTTCTCCTGCTTGCCTGGCACCCCGATCTTTTCATTCTTAAAACTGCAGATTATTGCACTTTACAGCTGTGGTGCTCGGGATTCATCTGCTCTACACCCTTTCGGCTAAATTGGGGCATCCAAGCCTGCAAAAGGCTCCAGTCTTTTGAGAGGTACTGAGGATGTTTTGGCACAGACACTCACTGGGGAATATCTGGGTACGGTAAGAAATTAAGCAGTTTGCAGAAAACAGCTCAGAGGCATAACATTAAAAATAAAAGGCAAATAAAATCAGATAGAAGGTGTTACTTGTTCTTAAAGCATGGAATAGGCTCAGTATTAGTAGCAACTTCTGTAGAAAAGAAGGTTGTGACAACCACAGATCTTTATCCACTGTGATGGAAGTTCTTCTGGGAGCACCAACAAGGTGCAAGAAATATTTTATATATTTTCCTAAGTAAATAAAAATGCAATTTTTTTTTTTTAAATTTGAGACTACTTAGGGAAAAACAAGAAGACTGGGCTGCTACATAGCTCCTGTACAGCTATACAGACATTCTGATTTTCCACCAAAACCCTGAGTCCTAAATATTTTAGGTTGTCCTGTTCTTTACCAAGGAGAGCATGTCAACACTAAGGCAGATTGGTGGGGTTTTAAAATTATTTCTCTTTATAAAGAAAATAGTCCACCCAACAGTTTGGTGCAGTTTTGTATGCCATTTAAACATTACATACTATTCTGTTCCAGTTTGTTTTCTAAGAGGAAAAAGCAGCTCATGAGTTTTCCAAATGGAAAAGCAATCACAGTTGCCCAACATCTGGAAATGGGAATGTGTGAGGATATCAGCGGCTAAAATTTCCCAAGGCATTTATATTTTTCTTTTGGCTCCATAGCAAAGTCTCTCCTGGTGCTCCAAGAAGGAATGGTCTTCCAGGATCTATTTCCCCCAGTTCTGCATGTTGAATAAAGACATTTCATTGGCTGAAAGGGTATCAGTACAAAACTCATCAGTGGTAACCAAATAGCAAATGTTAAATAATTACTGTAAATAGCTGCACTATCCATTGGGGAAAGAAACCTGAAACCCAAACACCATTAATCATCAATAGAACAAATGAAAAATTCAGATGGCAAACTAAAAACGTGCAACTTCTGCAGAAAAATGAGAATACTTTTCAAAGGTATTATGTCTTAAGCAAGAATGCTGGTACTCTCAATCCCCAGTAAGTTTCCAATTAATAAAACATCTGATATGGGGAAAAGTCTTCAAGATAATAAAGATTTTTTTCTGTATGTATTTAATGATACAAAACTGTTGTTTTCCTTTTTTTGTTTCTTTAAGTAACGGAAAAATAAATGTCTCTGCTCAAGCAAAAAAAGAAACAAGAACCCCAACAACTCCAAAGGTATCTAGAATAGCTAACTTGTGTGTAGAATCTCCAGTTGTAACTTCAGATACACATTCCTCATTTTTGTCAGCATTTAGGTCCAGATGTTTATGATTATAGAAATGCATTTGGCTGGGCAATATTAAATCTTATTAATTTAAATATTAATATTTAATATGAAATATTAAAAATTAAAGTATCACACCTGAGTGTTCCTCCCACATCTCTGAAAAAGTGGCATCTATCAGCACTGCAGATGGGGAGACGAGAAACCTTCAAATATGTAATTTTTAAACAAAGCTTTGTTCTGCAAGAACTTCCTGGGCTGGCAGGTCAGGAAGAAGATGGAATGCATGAGGCCCAAAATCACCAAGAGGCCACAGCTGCTGCAAAGGTTGCCACATGTTTTCCAGCTGCCTGCTGAATCCAAGAGGTGGTCCCAGGAAATTGCAGTCATTGTCTCTGCCATGTTCCTGAATCCTCTAAGCACACTATGGTGCCAAAGTTTTAAGAGTGGATGGATATTCCCCGATCCACTGAAGCCCCAGAGTGGTTCAGGAAAAGGCTTGGATCTCTGAGGTGCTGCTGACCAGTAAGAGTTAGGAACAGGAGCGGGGCACCAAGTAAGTTTGTATTCACCGGAGCCAGGAATCCTCCTCTGTACAATGAAATAGGTTTGTTTTTTTTTTTGCCTCTGACAGACTCTTCTGAGTCACAGGATGGTCTAAGCTAAGTGGATAAATAATGAGCCTTGTCATAGTGAAGTTTTATGACTGATAAAAACTCGGAATTTTGAAAAAAATCCTCAAGAATTTTCTTTATTACTCAGTCTACTCCTTCACCTTCACTCTGAAAAAATACAAGGAATTCATCTTCTCTGTAACAGAAAATGTCATAGTTAATACAATCATCTCCTTTTCCCATCACCTTTATATCCTGAACTGCGTCATTCCACGCTTGCTTGAGAATTTTGGCAAACAGCAGTTAATAAGCCCAGAGGGCATAAGAACACCTTAATGAGATCATCTACTTGGAACGGGAAGGAGAATCTGTAAAACTGCAATTACACTTCAACTGATGCTTTCAAGATCCACAGTAAAACTGAATCATTAATAAACTGTTTTTTCCAGTGGTACCAAATATCACTGTTTTCCAGTTTGAATTTTGGTTGCAAGGTAGCAAAAGGTCTTTGGTTATATAAACGAGCTTTGTGTTTTCAGACCAAAGCACATTTCTCTCATTTTTTCACCATCTTCTTCGGGTGTAACAGAGATGGCTCATTATGCTGCTATGGTTTATGGGATGGAGGGTGATGTTTGTACCAGCAGTACAGAGTCTTCATTTGCAGCAAGGATAATGCCCCAACCGCACCTGCTCATCAGAGAAACTTGAGGAGCTCAAACCCCAACCCACGTGGTTGCATTTTTGCCTGCAGAACATCAGCTACCAAAATCTAAACAGACAGATCTGCTCCCAGACAAAAGACAGGCAGAGCTGCTCCCTGTGCAAGGATCAGCCCAGGACTGGCTGAAGGTGGTTAAGTAGGAGCTGAGAGAGAAAACCTCTCTGTCTCAACTGCAGCACCACACAAAGACTGGTGCTGCTTTATGCAATCTGTTTGATACCAGAGGAAATCACTGGTGGAGGAGGAGTGAGGACTTGGCTACTCATAATTTTGAACTGGCTTCCTTTTGGAAGGACTTCATTGAAAGCCAAGGAAAATAGTGAAAAACCACTCTTAGATACTGGGAGAAAACTGAACTGTGGAATTTCTGGGACCATCCAGTCCAGCTCCTGGCCCTACACAGCCCCAACAGTCCCACCCTGTGCCTGATCAGAGCATTGTCCAAACACTCCCTGAACTCTGTCGGGTTTGGTCTTGTTACCACTGCCCTGGGGAGCCTGTTCCAGTGCCCAACCACACCTCTGAAAAGGGGAAGAACCTCTTCCTGACACCCAACCTAAATCTAAAAACCCTGACCCGGCTTCAGGCCATTCCCTGGAGTCCTGTCACTGGTCACGAGAGTGAAGAGATCAGTGCCTGCCCCTCCTCTTCCCCTCCTGAGGATTTTGAAGACCCCAACGAGGTCTCCCCTCAGTCTCCTCTTCTCCAGCTCAACAGACCAAGTGCCCTCAGCCCCCAGGCTCCCCCTCCAGACCCCTCCCCATCCTCACTGCCCTTTCCAATTGCTTAATGTCTGTATCACCCCTTTGTTAAAGACAACACTTTACACACCATTTCAGTACCCCTTGCCTGGGAAATCAACGTTAGAAATATTAACATTAAAAAAATACACAGTGCAAATTACATAACAATAAAAAAATTGCTCAAACCAATGTTACAATTTGCTGATTCTATCCAGAAAACAGTTAAGACATATCCCCAAGCAGTTCCCAAAACCAGGATGAAATGGTACAGTTCCAAAGCAATTAAACAGCACAAAATTCTGTTTCCCTTACAGGAGTTACCAGTTTACTCTGACCATCACTGGTTAGGAAAATTAATGAAAAAAAAAGGAAATTCTGTTATTTCAGCAGGAGCAACTACTACCAACAAGGGCATGCTGCACATCAGATGAGTAACTTTTTAACAATTAGGAGCTCTGACACATGAACAGAAAAAAAGCAGAAAAGTCAAAACTCAGATTTAGTAAGGCAGGTAATGAAATGTGCTGTTACGTGTAAGAAGTGTTTCTTCAAATGCTGCAATCCTTTAAATGCCAGCTCTTGACACTACTGAATTGTTCAATCTTTTAAACTGTTCGTGTGTTTTAGTGACACGCTTTCCTTCTGAAACTCAAGGACTCCAGGTGAACAAAATTTATGTGTGAAAGTTGGGTTAAATAGTGTCTAGTCACAAAAAAAGCCACAACTTATTAGTGACAAAGTACTTTAGACATCATACATACCAGTGTTGCACATGTTCTTCAGCTATATTAAAAACAATATTCGACATAAAAATTGTTTTCAGGTGAACTAACAAACTACACAACAGTTTTCTGCATCAAGTAAATAATAAAAAAAAATCCCCTGCAAGAGGCAGCACAGAAAAACTTCAGATCTTCTGCAAGCTGCACATCTCACTGCACACAGGAGGAGGACAGAAACAAGAACTGCAAGGTAAAGGGTTTATATCTGCACGTACAGTCTACAGACCCTTGAAAGGGAACACAGCTCAGTAAAATCTCACTACTCTGTAAGCTTTCAGTTATATTCGTCTGCAAACAAAAAGATCCAGGGAGCTTAGGTGTGTGTCAAATCATGAAAAACGTTTAGAACAGATAAGGAAGCTCAAGTCACCATTGGAATACAAAGAGTAAAACTACTGTAGAAATCTGAAACATATATTGTTCAATACTGCTTATTTACAAGGTTGTTACTCAGTGGTCACTGACCACTAAAATTCATTTCATTTCATTTCATAAAATTCATTTCACAAACCAATCTGTTTTTACAGGTCTTAATCCTATAAATACTGCTGTTTCTGTCAATACAGTGCCACATTAAGAATATATAATCTTTTATATCAAGACTAAATTTATACTGTTTTTTCTGTTCATCTGTATTAAAAAGCACTGCTCACTTGATGACTTTGTGTGCTTCAGCAAATTAAATAAGTATTCAGTTAAAACATAGCATTAAAAACCTTCTAAACCTATCATGTGACTAAAAACACTTCCTAAGGAATGAGCATAGTGACACAGGACTGTTATCTAGAAAAATCTTAACAGTTTCTGAGGACTCAGCAAACAAGTAACAGGACAATTAAAAGTCTTTCATGCTGTTAAATTTAGCTAAGATTCACATCCTATTCTTCAGCATCAAGTATTCCTCGTGATTTGAAAACAAGAAGCCATGGGATTACAAGAAAGGCTCATTAAACATGTTTTTATAGAGACTCTGTTATCAAGAATATTAGTAACTAAAAGATCTCCAAATCGTGGGCATTATCAATTTCAATAGTATCTTCAGGTTCCATCTTTGCCTCGTGGTGCCCCTCCTGCAGGTCATCCAGGGAAGCCAGAGCCTCGTTTGTGTCACTGGCAAAAGTCTCACGAGATGCATCATCATATTCCTGCAGGTTAAGCCCCTTGATGGCATTTTTCATCTTCTTCCCCAGAACTTGTATCCTCCTCTTCTTGGCAGCTTTTTTGTTTTCATACTCCTTCTGGTTTTCCAGATAGAATATTTCCTTGAGAGAAAACAAGTAGACAACAACAACAAAAAAATTTGCATATTCATTTTACTGGTATTTCCTAAAGAAAATGTGAAGTAATAATAAAAAAAAATTAAAATATTGGTCAATATTTAACTAAGCTACTTGTTAACTGAGAGCAGAAGTATGAGAAAAGACTGCTCTTAAGGAAGAAGGGTAGAACAGAAAATTTCTTTTGTAATAATGTAAAGTGATCAATCTTGCAACTTCTAAATTTTTTTATGACCACTGTAAGCTATGAAAGGATGCTGGGGTGTTATATTTTCTGGTTTTTTTTATTTGTTTCTCTGAACAATCACAATGTTGACACAAAGTTGACTTCTTTCTCAATTCCCAATACCAGACCCTAGAAGGGTTTACAGAGCGACCTGTAGCCACCTACAAGCAAAATAAAAGACTTATTTTTTAAACAAAAACTCTATTAAATAAAGTAGCATATGCCACAAAAAAAAAAGTTGGTATTTTCTTCACTGAGTTATAACACCTCAGAGAAATAATGTTTACAAGCTTAAAAAACTGATTTAGAGAGCACCACAGATGAGCCCAGTGAGTAATTCAGATTAGGTTCAGACCATCAACTGATATAATGAGAAATTCTGCCTGGTGCCACAGCTGGAGCTATACAGGACAGAAATATTCTATAGAGAGACCTGCATTCAATCCATGCACAATGACACAGAGCTCCAAGGGGAGAAACACAACATGGATAACTTTGCTCTAAGGAATACCAATGTACAAATTAAGGAAAATCTGATGTTTACCTACTCAAACTCTACAATCTCATCTTCCTCAACAGGTTTTTGCAACTGGCACCACGCAAAAATGAGCTTAGAGTTAATGGCAATTCAACAATTCTTGGGTAGGTCTTTTATTTTTTGCCTGTATTTTGAATGTGAAAGCCTGGTTTCAATGGAATACACAGTTAAATTTGCCAGAAGTCAGTGAGTTTCAGTCGTAACATTTCTAGTAGGGAAAAAAAAACCCAAAGCAGAATGTACATTTGGATTCCTGACATTTTTACCTTGATTTGCTCTTCTTTGATGCTCGGTGTGTTCTTCAGCAGGTTTAAATAAACGCCCCCAGGTGTTCTTCTCCTGGTGCCATTCTTAATAGGGAGAGAGGAAATTGGGAATAGCAAGCTTAATGCTAAGTGTAGGCAAAAAAGTAGCCTCTAAGGCAACACTCAGTGTTGAGACAGAATAAAGCCAATTTAAGTTCTGGTGTGTCAAATACCACATGA
Organism: Melanocharis versteri; assembly: GCA_013397845.1. Classification (NCBI taxonomy): domain Eukaryota; kingdom Metazoa; phylum Chordata; class Aves; order Passeriformes; family Melanocharitidae; genus Melanocharis; species Melanocharis versteri. The sequence goes on from VZTG01001106.1 coordinate 153,716, forward strand.
AAATAACCCTGGCTATGTCTCATTCGTGACTGAATTAGTCATAGGAAGGTCAACAACCAGCCTGCTAAATCTGGACAGGAAAATTACAAAGTTACAGAAAAAATTCCTTTGAAACACATTGCTAAATTGTTAAAACCACACACTAAACCTGATTTTGGTAGTGAAGGAACAAAATACGAATAATATTCTAACTCCTCTCACAGCTATCTGCAACAAGTTATGCACTAGGTGAAATACTCAGAGCATTCCTAATACATAAGCCCAGTAAAACGTCTAAAACAAATTTAATAAAATTATGTTGATCTCAGGTGTATTTTTGTAATTGTGCTCAGAAATGCTACAACTTGTCTGTGTTACCTACAGGATTTTGCAATTCTGCTGAAGGCATAGGAAACACAACCTGTACTTTAAAATTCCTCCCCACCGCATGTTAGACCCAGCAGTTTTCAGTGCAGCAACAGCAGTCCAATACTAAAGCATGGAATGGGCTCAGCTTTGAAACCTCTGTAAATTACAAGTGCTAATTATCAGACTATTATTCAATTAAAATTTTCAGTATAAAACACTGCTTTTACTCCAGTAAAAACTGGATGATACTGGTGCAAAATGTGATACTCTCCTGCCAAATAATGCACTATACAATCTAAAAATTCCAAGAACAAGGGAAGTCAGGTTTAAAGTAGGTTCTTGAAACAGCACATGTGAACATCTTTTTGTCACCTGCATTTCACGGTGTCTTTGTGATCTGCCTTTCAAAGAGAGTACCCTGATCTGCATCCAAAGCAACCTGTGCCACCAGGAGCTGTGTCCCTTCATCTCCTCTGTTAAACACTTAATAACTTTTAAGACAACAGAATGCTTCTAACACAACTCGCTAGCTTGACTTTGTTGCCTTTTCTCTTTTGAGGTCGGAGAGTGATGGTGGTTTTTAAAATTTTTTTTGGTGTTTTGTTTAGTTTGTGTCCCTCTACTTGTTTTTCCCCTCCTCTCTCCTTCCAAGGGATGGAACTTAAAAATTGTAATCAAGTGGAAGTATTTCCTAGTTCTCACCCACTTTGTCCTCACCCACAGCTTTTCTTACCCACTCCTTTTTGCACTGAGGCTCATTATTTAAAAAGAACAAAAACATACAAAAAATTGATAAACTAATCATGGAGTATAGGGTTTTCTACTACGGTTCGTAAGAGAAATCAGTGCTAAGTTTTGCTCTGCTGATTCACAAGCCAGTGGTTCCCTAATAAAGCCAACAGTTTTCCTTTTGGGAAAATACTGGAAATGCTGGCTTTTATTTAAGCCTGAGAATCCTTCAGTCTCAAGTCTGTGAGGGAAAGATTCCAAGGAGAGCCACAGTAACAGACACATCATTATCCCTGCAAATCAGCCACCAATCTCAGCACAAGAACCTGGGTAATCTCCAGGTCCATTCACCTGATTGTTTGCTCAAATCCTGCTGGAAGGTTACACGAGGGTTTATTAGGGGAGTCTCATGGCAAGGAAAAGCCATAAAACTCCAGGAGAACACGTCCAGCATGAGAGACCTGCAACAGCACTGCGTGAATATTCTACAAGCAAAAAGCTGTGCTGCCCTCCCCGTCCCTGGCAAACCCACAGGATGACATCTTCCTTACCACGATGAACAGTCCACCATTCTGCTCTACTTCAGCTGTTTCCATCAGCAGCTCGATGGCTTTTTTCTTCCCAATTATTTTCACTACCCGAGCAATTAAGTCTTTCTTTGGCTCACAAAGTCTGAACAGAGAAGAGAAAAAAACAAAAAGCACATTTATTGTCAGGATAATTCCTTAAGTATAACTGATTGTGGAACTTCCACAATGAAAAATTCATTTTGTGCTGAGGAGTCTATGAATTCAAATGTGTTTAAATGGTTTACTGAATCACACTTAAAAATTCTGAGATTCTGAGGGATGTTTTTTTCCCTACAGCATGCATTTTAAAAACTTCCTTCAATAAAAATGCCTTGAGTGGTTATTTTTCTTCTACTGATGTGTGAAATATCAAACCACATACGAAACTGCAAGGACCTGCATAAACCTCTGAAATCAAATTATAAAAGCTTCTTGTGCATTTAACAGTTAAAATTAACTTTTTACAGTTAAATCAGCAACTGGAGAAAACAGAAGTGTAAAAGTTCCCCTGTATTGTGTGCCATTTCAGACAAACCTACATAACAAAGAAGAAATCAGTTTATTGACTGATCTATGATAATCTGTAAATAGCAAACAAAACGACAAAAAAATTATACTGTAACCAGAACCCTACTGATACAGCTCAGTGCCACCACTACTACAATTAGAGAAAATTAGAAAAAAGACGCTTCTACCCGATTTTAATGAAGCTCTATACAACAAAAAGGAGTTTATTGCAAGAAATATGCTCAAAGTCTTCAAATTAATAAATGACGAACTACCCAGAACTATTAGCAGCATTAATAACTAATTGCTGTAGCATTGCCAGATTCTGAAGTAATACCACAGGTATAAAAACAACTATGACCAATAAACCCAGGTTTTATTTGATTGTCCAGCTAACTGTCAGTAAATCTTCCAAGTTTTGTTCCCTATTTAACATAATTTTCTTCCCTTGCACAACTGAAAGAGGAGTGGCAGTTTGACTCCGCCCAAAACACTGCACTGTCCAAGTTATCTACAGTTTCAAAGGTTTAGAACTTAAAACAGACTTTTGTGGTGACCACAGCATGTGTGCATTGGTGTCAAACTCCAAACAACCATGGGGTATTTCCTAAAAAAAAGCCACAGCTGAATCTGTATCATGAGAAGCAATATTTTTCCTTGCCACTATTCTCAAATAACAAACCATCCTGGTGGCTCTTTAAATAAAAACATAAAAACTCAAAGAAACGCGTAGCGTTAACTGGATGTTTCTACAAGACCACCAGCCACAGTGATGCATTTTTATCACAGGATTTTGGAAATGCTTTCTGTGGTCTGGTGTGACACCTTACTTAGCACCAGGGGAGCTTTTCCCCCCCACTTCTTTCCATCGACCATCAATATTAGTGAAGCGAAGAGGCACCATTATTAAACTCACCGATAAGCAATTTCATCTGCCACTTTTTCCTCTGAATCTTCCTCTGTTATCTCATACCTTCCCTTGTATTTCATCTCTTGCCTTTCTCCCAGTCTATCTCTCACGGGCCGCTTCCGTTTGAGGAAGCCCTGCCCGTTCTCCTCCTCCGCCGGCAGCGTCTTCTTGTCATCGTGCATGTACTCATCCAGCTCTTTATCCAAAGTCTCTGCCTCCTTCTGCTGGGCTTCCTTCATCAGCTTCTTAGCCAGCAGGTAGTTGTAAGTCTCAGACTGCCTGCTCCTGTCAATTGAACCCTCCATGCCCAGAATCCCAAGCTCGGTGGCCACCGCGTCCTGGTTCTGCTCCTGGAGCACCGCGCCCCAGATGTTGTTGACCTTCTTGGCACGCAGAGCAGTCTGTTTTTGGTGGCTCTGGCTGAGCTGGAAGGGCTCGGGTTTGGCAGGGGGGAAGTTGAAGCACTTCTGCCTCTTTCGCTTCCACAGGCAGCTGTCGTCGTCGGAGTCGGAGCCGCTCTCCTCGCTGGAATCCACGCTCTTGGTGGTCCTGTAAGGAACGCTGGGAGCACAGGATGAGAGGCTGCTCTGGAAGGGCCTGCAGGAATCACTGCCAGCGTGCGGCTTCTGGAATTAAAGAGTGAATCGGAACCCATTATTCATGAAAATTAGAAGAGCTATCAAATCGTCAGTCAGCTAAAATATGTGAATCTGACCCATGTGGCCGTGCAGTGCTCCACGAGCATCTCTTGGGCCACAGCACAGGAGCATCCTTTGGAACTCCCCTATTTTGAGCACATGAACATGAAACAGAGCGTGACTGACACAGAAACACTTCAGGAGTCGCTTTTCTCTTTGAGGCAAACTTTGCGGAGCGAAAATTATTATGAGACTGGAAAAGTGGCGAATACGCCCAAATTTGACAAAGATACAAGATGCACAGCAGCTCTAAGAACAGTAAAATACCAAAACAACACAGCAACCTACCAGAGGTTTGTCTAACAGCAGAGAAGTTAATAATCTCTCCGGAGTTTCAAGTGAGAAGACCAAATGACCAAAAATAAACCCCAAAACCAAACCAACAAAACTGGGATGTTGCTCAGACTGAGTGTTCTGTGATCCCGGCTCAGACAGAACTGCACATGGCCTGCCTGGGGACAGCAGGACCTTACAGAACCACCCATTTTTCCTCCTTTAAAACAACAAGACATCATGGATTAACTATGGCTTATTAATTAAAACAAACTTCCCCCCGCCCCAAAAAATCATTCCACTGATATACAAGTACTCTAGAAATGCTATTACTCATAACTCCAGTTATTCCCTAGCTGATTTCTTATCATAAAGTTATATGCTGTCCCATGATCTTTCAAAATAAGATCTCTTCCGTCACTTTCAGATGAAATGAAAATTCTTTCTTTAGCCTTACTGCTTTCGTCAACATGGGTGCCATTTCTTCTTTCTCCAAACAGCAAACAGAAAACAGAAGTATTCAACTTACCACATTATGAAATACAAACCTTTAACCTCAAGTGTAATGCAAAAACCCCAAAACCAGCGTAAATAAAGAAATACTGAACGCTTCTGTAGAAAAACTTATTTTGCGCTTCATTTCTCAGAACTATACTGCAAAGATTAAAATAACTGGAGAAAATAAAATTCCTTACACATAGGGTGTCACACACTGATCTTAGTCTGAAATCCTTTCTTGTCTGTACACCGCCGGGAATACCTCATAGTCTCAGTACAAATTCCTCACAGAACAAATTCCTCATATCCTCTGAGAATCATGGAATGGTTGGGTTGAGAGGAACCTTAAAGTTTATCCAGGTGCTGGGGACCTGGGGCTGGCGGCGGCGGGGGCAGAGCGGAGAAACGCCGGCAGACACAGGGACAGCGCTGGCACCTCTACCCGGACACGGGGAGACGCGGGCGAGACGCGGGGCCGGCAGCGCTCGGGGCTCTCTGGCGTGGTCACCCAGCGGCTCGCCCCCACTGTGGCCACTGTCCCAATTGTCGCCACTGTCCCCATTGTGGCCACTGTCCCCATTGTTCCCGCGCGCGCCACGCGCCCGGCGCGGCAGCGGCTCCCC
>VZTG01001106.1:174469-190442 GCA_013397845.1 Melanocharis versteri
TTAATCTTTTCTCTCTCTTGCAGTGCTGTGTACAAGCAGAGAGAGTGGTTTAAATGCTTGTTTTTCCTATGGCTTTGGTGCCTGTCTGTGACAGGTGGTGCAGTTGAAAGAGAGGGAGTGAGAAAGAAAAGGAGCGTTTTGGAAAGAATGCACTTTTAAACTATGGAGGCTGTAAAGCTGAAAGTGTAGAAATAGGAAAAATATCTCACTTGGCAGGGGAACATTACAGAAGACTTCATGGATTGAATGAATTCAGATGAACAATACAGATATTTAAGATGAGAAAGTCAATAAAATACCTTTTTTTTTTCTTTTTTTCTCTTTTTTTTTCTTTGAGTGTAACAAATTAACAATACAGAGATCAAAGGTTGTGTGTCTCTTCAAATGGCCAAGCATTTTTTTTTCTAAAGGTCCAGGTTTTGCAGCTGGTTTTGAAGGGCTGCACAGAAACTTTCCCCTTCAAAGAGAAAAAATGTCACTGCTTTCATTCTGGGGAGGAAGGGAAAAGCAATTCTGCCTGCCCATGCTCCTGAAGATGCCATCAGAAAACAGACATGTCCTGTTCCACAAGCAGAAATGTTGTATTTTTTTTCAGGCTAGCTATCTAGCTGCACTTCTCTAGCTAAAATGGAGAAAAAAAATGTCCTTTCTGTGTTGGCTGTCACTGCTTTTGCTGCACGGCTGAATGTGAGTGTCCATTTCTTATTAAATGGAATAAGGCTGACTTGCAAATCAGGGGGAAAAGGGGATCTGAAATCATTTATGCTGTGAGACCAATTCCTGCAGCTCTGTTTGAGTCACGCTGCAGCACATATAAGTAGCAGATGTGTAATGATTTCCAGACAAAGAACTGTGGTTGCTCACTTGGTGAGGAGTCCAATTCCTGTCAAGTGCATCTGAATTCCAGGAGCTCGAGTTAATCTGGAACATCTGTTGCCTGTGTACAGAAGATATGAAAGGAATTCTTACCAGAAGTTGAAAATACATGTGTAGATATTTGTGTGTATATAAGCATAAAAATATACATGGGCACATCACCTCACCAAGTTCCACAGAAAGCTCGCCATTCAAGAAATAATTTATTTTCTGGTCTGGAAATTAATAATATTCCAGTGCAGAGAATACTCCAGAGTAGGTATGATTGAAGTTTCACTGTCCTTCGAGAAGCTTTGGTTAAAGACAGCATTAAAAGCAGCAGAAATTAAGATAAAAAATATTAGCACTCTCTCCTGAGGATGCACACTATTTACATTTGTATCCATGACTGTAGACATGTAGGAAAAAAGTCACTGATTAGTTGGTCGAATAATAACCTATTTTTATTCTTCACTTAAGGAACTTTTAAAAGCTGCTTTGGTTATTCATTGAGTTTTAAATCTGGTTTTGATATTTTGCTTGGAAAAGATCAAATGAACCATAATAAATTTGTAAACTTTCAGGTTCTTTTTCCTATAAGATAAAGTGTGGTCCTCAGTATCCTGTATGTTATCATGGAATTAGGACATTTTGCTTTAAAATTCTAGTAAGAAGACTTATAATTATAGAGGACAGCGCAGACACTAATTTTTGATACTGAGGCACCTACCTAGCTCAGGGAAATCTCTATTTCATGGTTTCAAACATTACCTTCAGAGTAATCTAACACGTTACCACGGAACATTCATGTCATGGAGTGGTCATAAACCTAAAACAGAGCCTTTGAATTTTATTAATGACCACTGCCTGGGCTAGACAGACCTCCAACACCTTGGGAAATGGGCAGAGCCTCCTATGAAAGGGTAGATTCTGTATTTTGTGACCCCGGTGTGGAAATCCCTGGTGAATTCTGAAACAAATTTTCGCTTATGTTGTCAGCAATTCCACAACAACGCGCCTCGGAAGCGCCACTTCTGGGATCAAATAAAACACCAGCCACATCCCTGTGGCTGTCAGAGGGTGATGCCAGGCTGCTGAAAGCAGCAGTGAGCGGCAGCAGGGTGGTAGCACTGGACAGCTGAAAGAAAAACAAAACCTCGCAGGAGACGTGGCGTCGAGGCTGACTTTGGACGTGGGCAGCCCCTATGATCGTAGCCCAGTCCTTGCAGGGGTAGTGGGAAAACCTGTGGGATTAATCTGTGGGGGAGACCACGGCCCTTCTCTGGGATGGGTGCAGAAAACAGAAGTGATGTGCACAACTTGCAAAGATCCAGGCGGTGGGGTGGTGTCGCGCCAATTCAATAAAACGAGGAGCACCACGGAAAAGCGCGGGGTGAGGGAGTGGTGACTCTCGTGCCAGGGCCAGTTATCAAGATTCTGGGTGGTTTAGTGGTAAATCCAGTGGTGAATGCAGAGCTCAGAGCAGCCCTTTTGCAAGTCCCAGATGCCCAGGCAGGTTTAGGTGCAGCAGCTTGCCTCCACGTGAAGGTGTAAGGTTTGAGTGAGCCTTAACAACCCTCAGAAGCAAGTAGAGGTTCAGCAAATGCACCTAATTCAGTGGAAGAAAGGCTGCTTTTTATCATTTAGTACAGCAAAACTAGGGCTGTTTCTGAAAAAATTTAATCTATGCAGTTGGGTGCATAGAAGGAATTACCCACAAAAGCAGATTCCCATGAACACTTCTGATGAACACCTGAATTTTGATGAACATCTAAATTTTGATGTAGGCCTAAATTAAGACCTAGGCCAGGGCACCTTAGGCACATGCTGAGCTACCCCGGGGAGAATAATTTTGTGCAAAGATTGGAAAAGATGAACTTTGCCTGTAGAAATTTCTATCAAATATCAAAGATCTGCTGTACAGCCAGTTTGGTAAAGCGACAAAAGCAAGAGTGTAAGATATTTGTCATCGTAGATTTATATTTAAGACCAAACATCAAGCCTGGAAGAGACAGTAGAAGGACAAAAAGAGTACACCTTTGCTAATAGAAATGCTGCTCAAACCCCATTCAGTAAAGAAAATATATTGCTAAAATGCTTGTTAGCCTGGCCTTTGTAATGTGAAGCAAAGGACCAAACCTTCTGTGTAGCAGAAGAGGGAGACAAGGTCTCAGCTGAGGAAAAAAACATTAATATCTACCTTTGGCAAAATGATGATGATGGCAAGACACTGCTAACTATCTTCCAGAAAAATAAAAGTGTATTAATAGTGATCTATATTTACAACATAAAAAAAAAAAAATTAAAAGCCTTAACTGACTTTGAAATGCATATATCTTGAATCTTTTATGCAACAGTTAAGGAAAGTATAGATTTTTTCACTGGACAAAACACATCTTGAAAAAGTGATGGGAAAATTTTGCTGTGTCACATCCAGCTATTTGTATGTATATTTTAGTGCAAATAATGTTCTTCCAAGGATGTTGTTACTTCCCCTCTGCCTGAGGATGCGACGTTCCAGTTCCAGAGAAGAAGACAAAATGTAAGTCTGCTGGAAACATTAAGGGGAAAGTACACCCAGACAGACCCAAGAGGGTTATGAGAGAAGCCCTGCCACAACCTTGTGACAAGCCAGAACCTTGTGTTCTGAGGTTCTTCCCAGAGTGGAGCTTGGGGGTGGCTGGATCCAATCTTAGCCCCAGACTTTGCCAGTGGGTTAAAGAACTTTGTCCTGCAGGATTTAAAGATAGCAAATCAGATGTACTTGCATAAAATGAATTATTTATCGTGGCAAAATGATTAGACTAAAAAAATTTAAATGGAATTTTTAACTACACAGTATAAAAGCTAAAATTGCTAACAGTGTGCCATTTAGTATAGTGCACCAGATCAAAGCAATTATATCAAATTATATAATCAAAGCCATCATATTAAAGGTGGCAAAAATAAACAGGCAGTAAGTAGAGATTGATGTAACTCACCAGACCAACACCTGTGGGCAGGTCTCTTTCTCTTGACCTCGAGGAGGATCCTTGGAGTGGTGTCCCCTTCCCGAGGGAGGAAACTTCATACGCACACTCCGAGGAGGAATATGTCTGAAGAACCTAATAAATGAAAGTGGACTTGGACTTTTATAGTGCAAAGTGATATACCTGCAAGTCGCATGTCTCCCAGTCAGCTTGGCAAACCTTATCTGCCAAACCTTTGCCTCACTGTCAGGGTGTCTTGGTTTGAAAAGACAGGAGTCTGCTAAGGAAGGCAGGAGCCTCCCTTGGAAGAGGAAATGCACCCCCCCTTCCCTCCGAATTAATATAATTCTGAAATTAAGGAGCTTTTAGGCAGTGATATGAGAAAAAAAGAATAACAGTTCTTTATTAATATAAACAACAACAGTAACCACTGACAGTCAGAATACAACCTGACACCCTGTTCAGGGTGGTGGTAGCAGTCCAGATGAAATGGTTCTCTGAAGCGCTGATCGGGTAGAAAGAAAGGTCCTGATGGTCCAGTGAAAGCTCTTGTCCTCTGGATATCCAGGAGCAGGAGCTACTGTAGTGTCCCAGAGTCCAGCTTATATCCAGGTGGGAATGCTTGGCTCCTCCCCGCTGGGTGGAGCCTCTTACAATGAGATGAGGTAACTCATGAGTCATGTGGTGGGTTCTTAATGGCCCATTAGCAGAGACAATAGGCCCCTGGATAGCAGGACATAACAGTGCCTCAGGCTGTGGAGATGGTGATAGAATAAACCTATTTTTAACCTAGGACACAGGGTTAACTCAGGGCTGGTGAGCTGGGCTGTTTGGTTTTGGCACAACTCAACGCCAAAGCCGGCACGTGATGCCCACCACTGAGAGCTTGGAAAACAGGGTGTTGTCTGAGCTGTTTGTCCCCACTGCAAGGCTGAGGAGTCCTGCTGTGCTGGCACAGAGCCACACAGCCCTCAAGGCTGCACCTCCACACCAGCTGCAGCCAGACCCCACAGACGGGGACACACAGAGCTGCCAGTGACCGAGGAAGGACTCAGGTCAGCAACTGGCTGGATGCAGGGCATGGCTCGCAAGCGTGCCCACCAGCCAACTGCTACCAGCCCTTTTTGCCCTCTTGCCCCTCCTTTTGCCACTCCTGTTCCTCCCCAGGCCATCTCCACGCTTGGCTGCTGGTGGTGGGTTTCGTGCTGGGCTGGGGCTGTCCTGGGATGGTCCTGGCAGGGCCACAGGGAGGTGGGTCAGTCCTCAGGAGCCTCTGGTTTGAGTTCCTGCCTGCCATCCTGCCCCTGGGCTCCTGGGGGCTGTGCTGTGGGCCTGTGACTGGCTGGTGGGGGGCCCTGGGGTGGCACTGGGAGCAGCTGGGACATTTGGGGTGCCCCTTCTGCCCTTGTCACTCTGTGCCCCTTGCTGGCTGTGCAGAAGCCGTGTCACCTAGCACAGCAGAAGGTCTTGCAGGCAGTGGGAGGCCACCCTTGGGTTGCAAAAATGGGCTGGTGCCACCATTTCAAAGAGGTCCTGGCACGCCTTTCCCCCTCCCACCTCCTTTCTGTTTCTGCTGCTTTGTGGGCACCCTTGTCCGAAAATCCACAGCAAATTTTAGAAGAGCAAGAGAGGTCAGCGTGGAAAGAACAAAAGAGCTCGTGGGAATAAACGGGAATAAAAAGTCTTTCACGTTTATGAGAACCATTCAGCTCCCAGTGAAAGAAACCAGCCTGACCAAAGCACCTGCTGATGTCATATCGGTGCTGGCACAACCCTTTCAGCACAGAGTTAGATTGTCTTGAAAGCAATCAGCAGTCTTTACATTGTGGCGAGATGCAATTTATAAATAAGTTGTCACTTAAAAAAAATTATAAAATCTCTGTTGAGAGTGAAATCCTGACACTCAACCAGTTAATGTGCAGTGATGATTCAAAATTTGGCCAGACTCAACCCTTAGCAGCAAGCCTGCTGAGGCTGCACGATGACCAGCATGTGGCATTGGGCCTCAAAAAGGACTTCTGTGTGTAAATTCAATATCTTTATGGTTCCTCTCACATATGTCAGTATATATTTCAATATTTGCCTGTCTTCAGTCAGTGAATGCCTCCCACACCGTGAGTTTTTTCAAATGTGGCAAACAACAATCAAAGGGAAAAAACAATGCTCCTCCTCAGGTCAGGGTTTCAAGAGAGGCACATTTATAGAAGCAAGTGAAAGTAAATGGTTCCCTGAACTCCAGTTTCAGCCCCTCCGTTTTCCTTTGATAATGATGAAGATTTCATAAGATTATTCCAGACTCAGTCATAAAAAACATATTGCTTTGGTTTTTTCCCCCCTCCTGGAGCGATAACACATCTGAACTTCTGTTTCAAAAACGCAGTATTAGCATGAGACTTGCAGGCTGCTTCACAGGCTCCTTAGAAGGAAAAAAGCAGAGAAAATATTTATTCTGCTCTTCTGATCGTCCTGGTCTTCATAGGCACCCTATCAAGTCTGAACAGCAGGAACAAGTGATAATAAAGGTCAAAATGCCTTTCTTAAAGAAAACTTTTTCCATCTTTGCAACCGTTGTAGGAAAAGAAACAAAGCAGCAATTTACCGGGGTGGAAAATACTGGATTTGCCACTTCAAGACAGACAGGCTTCAACAGGGTGGAAACCAGGACAATAATTCCTGATTGCTCTATTGCACAACAGAGGACATCATCCTTAGGCTGTTCAGTTATTTAACTTCTAATTAATCTCAGAGAGATGGATATCTGTCTAAGGATCTGCTGGGGTATGGGAAGGACAGGGGGAATACCAAAATTGCTTTAATATCTTCTTGGCAAACCCTTGAACTTGCTTCCTTATTAAAAAGTATATTTAAAAAAAGAAAGATGTCAGTGTTAGGCCTGCAGAATGTATCCTAACTGTAAAACAAAGTGGAAAATGAGCCACTTGCAATTAGGAAAGTATTGACATGTTTGCCTGTGGAGACAAAAGTTTAGGCTTCTGTCCTTAGGATGCCTTGCAGGGCTTCCATGGACAGAACAGTCGTAAGACACCCTGCACCATCTGTAGTACTGAAAATCTGTGTACAGGGGGTAAATTCTCTGCACCTACTGAAAGGGTGAAGGAAAGACCTATGCAGTTCGTCTCAAAAATCCTAATCCCTTTCACGCGTACACGCACAAAACTCCTTCCTGCTATTTTCTCAAGAATCTTGCTCCTTTTAGGCATTATGGTCTGGGAAACTCCATTCTTCCATGCACAGTCACTAATGGTTCACCAGTGCCAGTGACTTTGCTCTGCCTGTTGGAGAATTCCATCAGTGAGAGGGTGATCAGGACCAGAGAGGTGGTTAATATCTATATTTAATGCTGAATGGCATCTTCATTTATCCAGCAAAGGACACAGCCTCATGCAACACCGAGTGCTGGTGGTTCCTGTTGCTGTTTAATTCACAGGAGGTGCTCAGCATCTGCTGGGGCTGGGTCTGAGGGAATTAGAGCTCACTGCTGCAGTTTGTCCTAATCACGGGATATTTCCAGTGGAGGAAGTGAGCACTGGCAGGCAGACATTGCCCGTTTGACAGGGATATAATCTAAGCAGACGTTTCTTCTCCCAAAGGTACAAGCAAATACCACGAAGTCAGCAGAGCAAAGTTTGAGTTACACTGCACCATCAGAGCTGAGAGGGATCCTCTCTTCTCAAGCTGCCTCCCTTGTACCATCCAGGCAACCCCCTGCCTCAAAACTGGGCTAATTGAGAAAGAATGACTAGAAGAGAAGCTATCCCCATGTCTTCTTGCTAGTCTGTAATTTTTTAAGCCTGTAATTCGTTACGCTAAATTTGCCGTTCTGTCTGGCCTGCACAATTACTGCAGCATTTTAAGAAGTTTAAAAAGAAAGATAAAAATAACCAGGCCAGAGAGGATGGGCAGAATATGAAGCCTCTGCGGAATATTACTTTTGTTGTATTTTTTTTTTTTTAATTCAGATGGTCTGGAAGACATTCCTGCCTGGCTTAACCTCTCTGGCATGGTGACAGGGACAGGCTGTGGTCACACATCATCATGGCATGAGGAGCACATGGCATGCTGGGCCCCAGGCAGCACAGGACAGGCATCAGCCCCTAACACCTGCAGAAAAGTGGAATTTATTTTCCCCCAATGCCTTACTTTTAGTGCAGGCCCCTTCAGAAAGCTACCCTAAACAATAATTTTGATGGTTTTGGTCTCAGCCCTTGGATGTTACGAGTGAAGTTCACATAAACCCTGGTGAAGAAGTAATTTTTCTGCACAATGTCCCGCTATGAATTACTTTGCAAGACATTACCCTGTCACGGGGGTGAAAAGGGGGAAGCAACCCAAAATATCACATCAGGAGATGCCAGTGAATTGCAGGAGTGGTTGTTTTATCGGAAAACAGCCTGGAGCTGACTCTGCGCCTGTGTGCTCAGCCTGGGATTACAGGTACAGCCATCCCAGAGGGAGAGCGGGAGTGGGAGCACCTGTGAGACCTGCCAGGCTCCGAGGAGGTGGGGGGACGAGGAGAGCAAGCACAGACAGGATGGGGCAGCCTCTCCCAGCCTCTCCTGGGGGATTAAACCCAGGGAGAAACGCACCGGAACACACCAAAACACCAAAACCTGGCCTTGGCATCAGACCTTGGGACTGGGGTGGCTGTGCACACTGGGTCAGGATGCTGTGTCTCAGACCATTTTCTCTCCCGTGGAGCAGGTTTTTGTAGCCAGAGCAAGGTGTTCTGGGCATGCTCACCTTTGCCAGCATGAGCAGGCCTGGTGGTGCTTGGAAATGGAGGAATCCTCTGTGTCTGGGGGGTGTCGGGGTAATTAAAGCAGAGAAAGGAGCACCCCAGGCTGACACAGAGAGAAATGAGTGCTGTGGAGGGTCAAGCCTCCATCCCTCCCTGCCTCACCCTTCACGAGAGGAAAGGTGCAGAAAAAGGCGTTTGCAGAGGTGCTGAGCACTCTGTGTCATCCTTTCTGAGCTGATGGGTGCAAACAACAGGAGAAGAGGCAGACACAACCACTAAGAAATCTAGTATTTCCCCCAAAACGGTGTTCTGGGACGTTCGGATGTGACTCTCTGTTTCGCTGTAAGACACCTAATAAATATTACAATTTTTTTTTTTTTTTTTAATCATAGGTAAGAGAAGGGTAGAACTCCTTGGTGCAAAAGAAACAGGGAGAAGCAAATTCTGGTTTCAGTGATTTCACCAGGGCTGGAACTTCCCATCATTGCTGTCCACTATTTCCTAAGGGTGCCTGGATGCTGTTTCCTCTTCCTGATAAGGAAAAGGAACCAAATCCTGCAAGGATATTCCATTAATCATTGCAATATAAATTTTTAGCCCTGAATCAAATTTTGACCTCTACTAGAATCTTACATATAATTAATTGGAAAGTATTAAAGCAACACTCTATAAAAAAGGTGAAGGTTGGCGTTTCTTAATGAATGGGGAGGAGGATAGAAAACAAAATGTATTATTCCATTTCAGCTGGTTCACGGGCCACACGCAGGGTGAAAATTACAACTGAGGTGTTGAAGAAAGGAAGGATGGGGGGGCTGAAGAGAAGGAAAGCAGACTTATATCAAAAATATGTTTCCTCTCCGTCTTTAATATCCATTTTTGCTTTCTCTTAATAGGGAATTCTTCAGTAACACTTTTCCCCATGAATCACGACAGCCAGTTTTGCTTTTTCAGGCATTATTCTTATTTATGATTACACTTCAACATTACTTTTTCCCTGTCAGTGCAACGAAAGACAGCACACACTCAAAAAGCAATAGGAAAGCCAGGCGTATTTTCTGTCTTACATAATTAAAATCAGCATACATACGTGCAGGTGTGCACATATGGAGTGTGTGCACACACACACAGAGGCAGGAATGCCTGTCCCACCAGCTTTCCCGAGACTGGATGGTCCTGGTCCAGCCTCTGAGCCGTTCTTTTCCATTATGTGGTGCACCAGAAATGATCCCTCTGTCCCCTGCCAGACTCCTCCAGCTGAAAAATCGCTTTCACATATGCTACTCCTGCTTCAAATGTGCAGGCAGTTCCTTCTTCTGTGGTCCCATAAATCCAGGTTCTGGATTATTTTTCTGCTGTTCTTTTGTTTTTTGTTTTTTTTTTAATTTTTTTTTTTTAGTGCATGCCTTCTGAGACTCCAACACCCATTCAACCCCTGTGTGGGGGTGCACTTCAATTTATGTCAACATAAGAGCAAAAAAGTTGACTTTATTTCCTTTGAAACGTGGATTTTTAATGGGGTTTTGCAAAGAGGTGGCAGTAGGAGCCTCTGCCTGCTTGGAATCAGTCAATTCTGCGTGGACTGTGTCTCTCCTTGAAGGTGATGCCTAAAGATTTTTGCTTTTTATGTATTTTTCATATATTTTTAGCTTTGTGGTTATACAATATGTGGTTATATAGCTCCTGGTATTTTTTCCTATCCTTTCTCTTAGATTTTAGGGTAATAAGCTAACCTTCTAACACACTCCTGAAATACTGTTTAGTCTTATTTTCAAGTAGAGCACCCTCAAGGAGACATGACAAGAAGTGGGGCAAAGAAGCTCTGGACCAACTGCAGTGGGGCATTTTTTGGGGGGAAAAGTTACCTAACCAACTGCTCTTCTAATTGGACAGTGTTTGTTAGATACAATCATTTGTTACACTTATAAAAATTGCAGAAATCTTACTGATTTAATGAAATGGTAAGGTGTAGAAATGTAGAAATTTTACCACTTTAAGACTGTTGCAAATGTTTTTGTCTTTTGATACCAAGCAACAAGGAGACACCTTTAGGTGAGCTTGGCACCTCCAGCTGCCTTGGAGCACACTCAGGAATATCCATTTTTGTTTTTATGTGACATTTCTAACTGTCCACGTGTCACAAATAGATCCCTGTTGCTATATTTTCTGTCATGATGCATATTAACACTCTGTAGTAAGTGCATTTATCCTGAGGTTGCTCCCCTGTCACCTCAGTAACCTGCACTCTTCATGGATCCGGATCATGCAAGTACTGATGGAACTCAGCCAGATCTGTAAGACTGAACTGGCAAATCACAATATTTGTGAATTTCTGCTTGTGAAAGCTCTCACTGAATACGACCAGATTCACAGTGCCAAGTTGTTTATAATCAGGAATTAAGCCCAGCCATACCCAGCCCCTCTGATCCCTGAGGACCAGCTGGAAAGCAAGGGGGATTATTTCCTGCCAAATTTCTGTGCCCTTGACACAACAGCTGGTTAGAGTACTTGAAGGTGTAGAGCATTTTTATCAGTTGTGACTTCTTACCTGATAGGGAGGCATTGAAAAAAACCCACGCAGCAAACTCACGACGTGTTCTGTGTGAATGTCCAAAGGCTTTCTCCATCTTTCACTCCCCCTTCTGTGCCCACAGAACTTGAAATACCTGATAAATTCTGTACCTTCTGCCAAAGGGATGTCATGCTATGCATATGAACTAAAGAAGAAAAAAAACTCCTCTTCCCCTCAAAATACAAGAGTTGTTTCTCCCCCAAAGGAGAATCTTCTACCTCTGTAACTATGCACGAATTTCCTTTTGAATTTTGGGTGTCAGTGCTTCTTATGACCCATCACAAACTACAATTCACAGTCTGAATTGTAATGTACAGCAGATACAGCAAAATCTTGTGACAGTTAAATGTGTTTTCTTGTTTTTTCTCCTCCTTTCAGCTTTAAGACCTCAGGTGTGGCCTGGGAAGGAGCGCTCTCCTCTCTCAGGCTTTAACCACTGTTCTTACACGGAAAAGGAAGAAGAAACTTTGGTGCAGAGAAGCAGTTGAGGATTAAGTGAGGATTTATTTCTAAATTAGCACCCCACCTAGGAGGACAGTGTAATATCTGATAAGGTGCTGAGCTGAACATCACGTCACATGCGGTTTTTCAGGCATCGGAAAATGTTAGTTCGCGCTCAAAGAAAATTCCTAGAGATTCTTCTCTAGGCCACAGTGATATTAAAGAAGATAAACATTTAATTTAAAACCAGCACTTCCTTCAAAGTTCTTTCAAGTCAGTGGGACAATTTCCACTGAACACAGGATAAAGTGCTTGACTGCATCTTGATTTTCACTGAATTGCTATAAAATTTGACATTATAAGGAGATATACTTGGAAACAGAGAAACTTTTTTTTCTTTAATTACTTTGTGTGCATATGCTATTTTTAAGTGACTGAAGAAATTTCAGTGGGGATGAAAAGAAGGAGAAAAATGCAGATACTCATTCAATAAAATTCAAACTTTTCTTAAATTTACTTAATGCAGTAGCAGATTAATTATTTAAATTGAAGGTTTATGGTAAATACAATGCTACCACATAAAGGCATGATCATTTAAGAAACAGATTCCCATAGGTCTTGTTTGTTACCTTAAGCATCTGATTGCACTACTTTGTAGAAAACAGAAAACAAATATCTTCATAGTTTTGAAAATATGTCCAGGAAGAGTCCAGGCTTGATCTCAAAAAAATACAATTTAATCCGGTTACAAGGAAAACCAACCAAAAACCCCGTGTTTGGAAATGGTTACTAAAACTAATTTCTTTTTCATTTTGGGAAAGCAACTGCTGCGCTGTTTCAGCGCACCGGTGCCATAAATAACATTTGAGAATAAATCTCGCCCAATTTTTTTAGGGTTTTGTAATCCATACATTCAGGGATTTAAGGCCAGAGAGAGCATTAACTCATCCAGCCAGTCCTGCAGAATAAAGCTCAGGGAATTCCACGCAGTTCCTATTACACAGAATCCAACAGCACACACTCTGTCCTTAAGCCTTCCTCTGGGACAGCATCCTGACTTGCCTGGATGACTCCAGGAGATGCAGAACATGCCCCTTTCACCATCAGTTCATCCTGTGATCAATCAATCCTCTGCTGTGTTTAACACATAGATCTTATTTCTAATTTTAATGTGTGTGTCTGTGTGTGTGCGCCTTAAATCGGCAGCTCTCGGTTTTCATTCTCTGGAAGGTAATACATCCCCCAAAATGCGTATGGTTTTAGAGAGAGATGACCAAGGTCTCTGCAGAACCACCAATAAATCACAATTCCAAAAACCAGCCAGGTTTTTAATGACCGGCAAGGGATTTGTTCATTTGTCTCTGCATTACTTTATGTGGCTGATCCTTCATCTAAAATCGTGGCCATTGTGTTTTTCAAATCCAGGATTCAGAGTGCTGGAAAAGAGCTTTGATTTCCTTATTATTGCTGTTATTATTTTCTGTAAGGTGGTGCACTGGAGCGAGGAGGTCTCTGCTTCACAAGGCATTTGTTTCATGTGAACAAAAATTTTATGATTAAAAATGAGTGACGCTGATACACTGCAAGAACGCACGAATTTGAATTTGATACTAAACGGGAAAAAAAATGAAAAATTGAAAAAATCCAAACCAAACCAAAACCAAACCAAAACAAATCTCTATGCTTTTGTCCAGGAGGGTCACAGAAAAACTGAGTTGTACTTCTCTCAAAATTAATTTCCTTCATTGAATCACTAGCTCTCCCTGCATATAATTAATCATCAGGAAAGGACCCCTGGGAGTGGAGGAAAGTTATGGAGCAAACCCAGCACGAGCAGCCACAAGTGTTTTTGGCGCAGAGATTTGTGATCCCGCTAGGGAGAGCTCACGCACTGTGGTTTTTTTTTCTCACAGCACACAACTGCTGCAGCACGGTCCTGTCTTTCCCCTTCCTCACACCACCCCTCAGGATTATAGGGCCTGAAACATGTGCATATAGTATTTAAAAAAAATGCGGAATGCAGCGGGAAATAGCTGGCACGGTTTTGCCTAGGCATTTCTTCTCGTAATCAGGTTTTCCACTTCCTTTCTGAGGTGTAAGATTGGATAGAAAAAGTGAAACAGAAGGCTGAGTCTGATGCATATATATATATTTTTTTATTATTTTTTTTCTTTCCATAGGTCATGAAGCACATCCCCACTCACCCATGTTCCTTGCTTATATTGGGAAACAATCTTTCTGCATCTTGGTTTCTTATCTATAAAGTTGGGAAAATACACTATTTTTCACCTGCCTTCACTGTGTGGTTGGCACAGCCTTCAAAGCAGGGCCCAGATGCGTCCTCACTTTCAACTGCAGCCCCTTGTTTTTACTGTGTCCTGAACAAGGCACCACCTGAAGCATATCTCCAGCACAAAAAGGAAATAATAATGATAGTTTGGGGAAGATATTTGTTCTTTATGGTAAAGCTGGGCATGAGGGGAGAGAAAGGGGTTGTTTTCTAAGCTTGGAAAGCTGTCTTGCATTAAAGCACACTTTCCAGCTGGGAGCTGGTGCTGGTTGTCCTAGCACAAGCACTTCCACAGCAAGCTGCTGTTCCCTAAACGGCTGCAGGGATCCCAAAAATCCGCCAGAGGCTGCTGTGACCAAATTACAACGAAAAACCCACCGCACAAATCCACTGTAGGACAAGCAGGTCTTTCCCCTTCCCGCACAGATTCCTATCTCCCCTTCCTTCCCCTGCTCAGTTGCTGGCAGCAAGGTCCAAAGCCAGCAACCTCTTTACTAACTAAAGACACCAACAGAAACCTGAGAAACTGCTGAGTTATGAATCAAATAGCAAACTAAACGATGCTTTCAGTGAGGAGGAAAGGAAAAGAACCAGCGTAGTGCATCTCGAGAAATTATTCTTTTGTCAAAGTGGAATATTACATATTTGGAATATGGCGTACTCCTCCTGATTTCTTGATGTGGAAAATATGGAGCCTTCCAGTGCCTTTTTAAACACTTCATCGTGGCTTCCTAACACCAAATCTGGAGGCACTATCATAGGTCTGCTGCATAGTAAAGCCTCACTTAAACCACGTGCCATCAATTACTGCTAGTGCCTAATAAATGGCTGTAGGTCCTTCATCTTGCTGACCAAATGTCTTTTATGATATATTTTTCCTTCCAAGGACACGCATTTCTGCATCAGATAAGGGTGACAGCACACCTTAGCATGATTAGCCAGAAGAATTCGTGCTCAGATTTACAGGTGCTGCTCTACACTTGTGCTTCCTTTGGTCCCTTTCTTTATCATGCTGTTTTTCTGTTCTTGAGATCTGAGCTTCGAGTGCAGAAGGGGAGGAAGGAGGATGGTAAACAACTTTTTTAAGGCCTCGTCTATGTACTTCACAAGAAATTACTTCTTTTCACGTAAAAATACCGTGCCCAGCATCTAAAATACAAAGTGTGTACTCGAAAGAAAAAGCAAACAGAGAAAACAAATTCCCAGAAGTTTACAGACAGAAGCAAAGCATTCTGTAGGTATCCGGTAAAAAGAAGAGGAAATAAGTAGAAAAGGGCAACGGGCAGGGCTGAAGAGTTTACATATGTTGTTTTATTGTGTTTGGGAGGTACTTCTGTTAAAAATAAAAGGAAGGGGCATTCCTCAAAGTTGAAGTGGTAATGGCTTGCAGCAGTAATGGAACACAGAAGTCTGGCTCGAACATCCAAGACTGTAAGTGAGCCTGTTCCCACCACATCTCAGGGAACAGCTTCCACCTTGTGCTGAAAAAGGTGCAGCCAAGAGGGAGAAAGCCTTTCCTTGCAGGTCTCCTATTAGCAGAAGAAAAAGACTGTTTCAAAATTCAGATTAACCAGTGGATGAAGGAATGGAAGTCTGCTTTGGAGTGATCCACATGTCTAAAAAGACCATACATTTTAAAATGTCTCATGTGGTCTGAGAGGGGAGTTCCCATAACACCAAGCCCTGGGAAAGCTGTTCCAGGTAGCAGAGTGGCTGAGGAGGAGGAGGAGCAATCTAGGGAGGGCACAGAGGGGACATGGCTCACACCACGGGGGTAGCACTGCCTTGATCTGGGCTTTATTGCCCTGCAGGACTGGTGACATTGCCCCAGAGCCTGACTGCACTCCTCTGTTAGTGAATCCTGCTCTGGGAGGGAAGAAAAATCCATCTGACCATGCAGGCATCTCAGGATCAGGAAAAAAAAGGCGGCTGTAAAATTGTTACTGGTTCAGCCGTTGATATTACTCCAACTTACTGTTGGGCTTGCTTTCCCTTTAAGAAAACATTTTAACAATATTTTGGCAATTTCCCTGGTCCTGTCCTCCCTTTCCCTTTCCCTTTCCCTTTCCCTTTCCCTTTCCCTTTCCCTT
>VZTG01001109.1:0-29836 GCA_013397845.1 Melanocharis versteri
CCGGCCCGCGGGCTCGCCCGGTCGCCGCGGCCCCGGCCAGCAGCAGCCCGCGCCCTCGGGGGCCCTGCCCGGGCCCGGAGGGGCGGAGGCACCGGAGGGGGGACACACCGGGAGGCGCCGCTGAATGTCACCGCGCCGCAGCCCCTAACAAAGACGCAGCCGCCGCGATCGCAGAGCCGAGCCAATAAAAAGCAAACTGATATTACAATTTTGATTTCCCTGGAGGGCCGAAGGGGCTTAATGTAAGAATTATTATCCATTGTGAACAGCAGCCCAAGGAAAACACACAGAGGAAGATTTAATTTTTTTTTTTTTAACTTAGCGGTTTTCCTAAGAAACATACATTCATTGAAATTTATGCCAGCGGAGTTTGTTAACCCTCCCCTTTGACATTTCCAGCTTCTCCTGTTGCCAGAGGAGACAAACCGCTAATGCTCGCAATAAAACTAAATGCCCAGGGACGAGCACGGTTTGGTGCGATTCCTCCCCAGCCTGGGTAAGCTGCAGAGCACGTCCAGCGCCGGATCCAGCCCGGCTGGGAAAGCTCTGCTCTTCCCAGGACACAGTCGGGAATAGGCGATGAGGAGGGCAGAGCCTGAGACTGGCTGGCTGCATATATATATATATATATATATACACACACACATATATATATACACACATACACACACATACTTTTTTTTTTTTTTTTTTTTTTTTTTTTTTAAACGTGTGACCGGATATCCTTGGCATCTTTTAGAACCTGCCTCAGGAGCAGTACAAGAGACTGTTGATGAAATATCATAGATATTAAAAAAAAAGTGAAACAACACTGAAAACCAATATTAAAAGCGTTTTAATCACTGCCTGGCCCCTGGCTTCCATGGCTCAGCAGCAGCTCCCGTCCTTCGGGTTCATGTAGGATCTTCATCTGCTTTCTGTTACGAGGCTGATTGCACATGATTCACAATAATGATGGTAATGGTGGTGATTTTCTGTCTCTTACCTTGCTCAGGCAGCAGCAGTTCATGAACTGATACATCTTTCTCTTTGTCAGGCCCAAAGAGGACACCTTATTTGAACCACATAAAATAGACTAAATAAGGAAAGTGGGAAGCATTTCCAACTGTTGCCTGTTCCTGACTGGCTGGGGCGTATCACAGGGATGAGACAAGGAAAGGGGTTCCTGTTCCAACCAAAACGACCCGGAGCCAACTGCTGCCTTTAAAGCCAAGAGAGGAGTGGGCTGGCCCCGGGCGGCTCGTTGCTCGTTTGCTCACGGATCGGGCAGGGACGAGGCACAGACACACATTCAGTGCACACCCTCCCCTTCCTCACACAGCTGGCCAAAAATCCCGATTCCTCTTCCTCTGCAGAGCATCAGCAGCGGGTGCTGCTGCCCTCGGCAGGAGGACTCTGTCCGGGCGGAGGGCTGGGGGCTGCAGCTCCCCGTGTGCCTGATCCCGAGGCGGGGCTGCTGGGGCGCAGCTGTGAGACAAAACCTCGAGCAGCCAGAGACAGACGGGCTTCCTGCAGGTGCTAGGAACCATACCAAGGTAATTTCCCCTCAAATACCTGCTGGCCACGTTCCCTCCATGTACCCAGAGCTGATGTCTGTCTGTGTTTATTCTTTTCATCATTATTTATAAAGTTCTCACCCCGGAGCCAGAGGCGGCTCCGTGGCAGTGCCTTGCTTGGGGTGGGTTCTGCCTCTCCAAAAGAGGATGCTCCTCTTCCCCTCGCCCCGCACGCCAGCAGCTCCCGCAGCCTGCTCTGTGTTTGCCATCAAGCAGCACTGATTACACATGCCATCATTTCTGATGTTGCTCATTAGTCTGTATCATTATTAGCAATTCAAACCCGCAATTCTTTTCCAGCTGTAATCCTCCAGCTCCACCAAGGCGACTCCAAGGCTGCAGTTTGGGTGCTCACCTTTTCCTCCCCTCTGCCCCAGCAAGGCTGGCGGCTCCTACCCAGCCTGCAGAGCCAGGAGCGCATCAGGCTGAGCACCGAAAAATAACAGAGAGTTAATTCATGAATAGTTACAGCGCTTCCTTCAAGGCCACTCTCACGGGGGGCCAGGCACCGACTTTGCCATGTCCTTGGAGCAGAGGGGAGGGCACTGGCCCCATTCATCCCTACCTGGCCGCCCGCAGCCTTGGCCAGCTGGGCTCCAGGATTTGCCCTTCTGCTTTTGTCAGCTCTGGCTTGCATTGGAAGTTGTGGCCAGTCTGAAAAACGGATTATGACACAGCCCTTGCTGAGGTCAACACTGTGCCGGAGAAAGACAAGAAAAGGATGAGTAGGTAGGCTTGGAAAAAGAGACAACAAAAAAAAAGCAAACCCACAAAAACCTAAACCCACCCACCCAATCAATAGGATGCCATGAAGTACGATGTGAACAATGAAACCCTGTTCCAGGTTGCCAAGGCAAATCTGTCAATAGAGTATTGAACAAGCAAATCTGACTTGCAATTATTGTCTCCTTCTAAATACAGGCTGCCCCTCTGCCTTGCAGCTCAGCCCCAGTGCTGGTGTGGGGAAAGCTCAGTGATTGCTGGTTCAAAATGGTGAGGGAAGAGTCAAGTCTGGCAGCTGGGCTGGAATTTACTCCAACACACGCACTAAAACCCCCCGGAGCATCCCCACCACCTTCACTGCAGCAGCTGAAGTGACACGTGCCCTGCCCCCAGTGTAACAGGCAGCAGCAAAAAACCCTTCACAAAACTGTTCACCCTTTAAAGCTTCCAGTAAAACAGCCAGTGCCACGAAGCACGCACGGGTGTCCTCAGACACCAAGTGCCCAGCATTTTGTAATGCTCAGGAAAGAACCATGAAGAGCCTGAGCACTCGAGGCTGGGGCTGTCAGTGTGGTGGCCTTAAAATCCAGCGCAGCAGCAAGGTCTGGAGCTGCCACCACGCACCCAGAGGCAGCAGCAGTGGGAAGATCCAGAGGCGAAACCACCCTGAACTGGGTCATCACGTGGAAATTTAAATGGCTTCACAAGTGCATCGCTGCTGCTGCTGCTGCTGCTGCTGCACACGGGGCCGTGTTAGGTGAATGCTTTTTTCTGGTGCTGCTTCCAGCGCAAGCCAGAGGAGGTTGTGAGCAGGATCCTCACGAAGGAGACACTTACAGGAGCACAGAACGTGCTTCCACAGCGGTTCAACACAACAGAATGGAGCAGTTTCTGTGCAGCTGAGGCACAGGGGACACAGGGCAGTGCCACCCAGAGCAGCTGCTTTGGGAGCGTGGCTGGGCTCCCCTCACCACTGGAGCTCACCATGAACGAGGCAGCCCGGAGGAAGGAGAGCCAGCCCTGCTCCGCAGAGCTGCAGCCAGCACAGGCAGGAGGGCAGCACCCGAGAGCAGCTTCCCTGGGTGCTCCATCCCCAGAGCACTCGGCTGGGAATGACCCCCCTTCCCCAGGGCTCTTTCCTGCTGTGCCTTCCCCCCCACAACCTCAAGCATGGGTGCCAGTGAGGGAGCCTCAGAGACCATCTGTCTTTAATCTTCTTAGAGCCAGGCAAGTCGGGAGAAATTCAGAGGAAAGAGGCACTGAAGTCCCTCTGGCCGTGGCTGTGGCAGCAGAAGGCTCAGCACGCAGCTGGTGGGAGCAGATCCTGCCTGCCCCGCGTCCTCAGAGCAGTGCAGCTGCCTGAGACACCAGGCAGAGAGCACCGGGAAGCACTCCCACCCCCTGGAGCAGAGGGAGACGGGAACCCCTTCCCCACACCCCACGAGGAGCCTGAGCCCCGTCCTCAGCCCCGTGCTGCCCTGCACCTTCCTCGCCATCCCCCTCAGATCCCAGCAGCCCCGGACAGGTCTGTCCTTGGAGCTCTTCCCCCTCTTATCGCTTAAGCTGATGCTGTTCCTTGGCAGCTGAGGGTAATTATGAGATTTTCTCCACCAGAACTGGGTCTGTGCGTGTGTCCCCGGCACGGCCGCCCCCAGCAGCGGTGACAGCGAGGACGCTCCTCGGTGCACGCACTCGCCCACCCGGAGCAGGGATGGCCCCACGCCCTCTCCTCCTGCTGAGCCTCCAGGCAGTCAGTGGCACCTCTCCCTCCTGGGCAGGAGCCGGGCTGAGCCCAGGAAAAGGGGTTTCAGCCGGGCACAGCATCCGCAGCCCCCCGGGGGTGCAGCCCCGCCGCCCCATCGCACACACAAACTCTCCTGTCTCCCAGCCACGCAAGCAAAGCTTCCTGGCATGGAGAAGCATCCATGAGGCCTTCCCTAGCTGCAGGGGAAACTGGGCTGGTCATGCCAAGCTATTTAAGCACAGAGACTGATTGATTGATTTGCTGAGATTACAACGGAGGACAGTTGCAGCCCTCATGCTGGGACCTGTGCTGTGGGTACTGTGAGCTTTTCTGCCTGTGCTCTGCTCCCACAGCTGTTTGTGCAGCACCTGGCACTGCCAGGCTGGGACCAGCTCCTCTGGCAGAGCAGTCTGATGCCACGCTGTGCCGATCCGAAGTGCCACCACGGCCTCTCCTCCCCGAGCAGAGCAGCGATGAGAGCGGCGATCGCCCACAGACAGAGCTGATAATTACTGGTTGGGGCTGGGACCGCTCAGGGAGCTGTGGGAAGAGCAGCAGCGAGGGCCTTGTCAGCACATGTCCTGCCTCGTGGCCCGGGAATGGCACACGGCAGAGCTGGCACGTGGACAAATCGCCCAGCACAGCAGAGCTGAGCCCTGGGCCAGGCTGCTGCGGGCACTGCGGAGCTGCTGCCCTGGGGACAGGGACCCTCGGGCTCTGGGGGCTGGGAGACACCCCAGGGCCCATCGTCATCCCCAGGGATGTGGGGTCCCGGCTGGTGGCACCCCGAGCTGTGGCTCCTGCAGAGCAGCCGGGCTCGGTGCCGTGCTGGGCAGTGGGGGCTGTGGCCTTGGGTCTGTCCTTGTGTGAGTGGCTGCGGGATCCTTGCTCGGGAGCAAGCTGGGAGCTGCCGGGTTGGATTCGGCAGCTGTGCTATGGGCAGAGAGGCTGTGCAGCCCCAACCCAGCCGAGCGGTGCTGCACGGGAACGAGAGACTCCAGCCCCTGCCCTCCTCCCCTCCGGCAGAGCCACTGCTGGTGTCCAGCGGCCACAAAAAGCATCATCTGGCAGAGGCGCGGGGCTCCTGCCCCAGCCCCGCTGGCGTGCAGGGTGCTGGTGTGAGGGGAGGGAGGAAGCGAGCTCGGCTCTGCGGTCAGGCAGTTTCCACCCTGCACCTGAGCCGAGGCGGCGGCACAGCTCCTCGCAGCCCTTCCCTCCGGCTTCCTTCCGCCCGCGCCCCGGCAGGTTCTGCTGAGCCCTGACTGCGAGGCAGCTTCGCCAACCCACAGCCTGCCCTGCCACTTCACCCCCTCTGAGGATTAGACCGAGTGTTTATGTTTTCAAAGGTTTCAGGAAGATTTCCCGGCCGCGCTGTCCGCTCGCCACGTGCTGCGCTGTCACCAGATCTCCCAGCTCCAAAGCTGCTTAGTCCGACCCAAGTCGAACTGCACTAAAGCCATCCGGAGATGGATGCTTCGCCTGGGGGAAGGAAGCTGTTGGTCTCTGCAGGGCAGAACCTCAATCCAGGGCACTGTGGGGGCTGCTCCATGGCCCTGCTCATCCTGACCTGCGGGGTTTGGGCATTGATGCTGTGATTCAGGTGATTCAGCACCTGCACCCAGCACAGGTCACTCTGCTGCTGCAGAAAGCTCAGCCTTGGGCCTGGAAGACATTTTCA
The DNA here is from genome assembly GCA_013397845.1 of Melanocharis versteri. Classification (NCBI taxonomy): domain Eukaryota; kingdom Metazoa; phylum Chordata; class Aves; order Passeriformes; family Melanocharitidae; genus Melanocharis; species Melanocharis versteri. Next base: position 5,702 of record VZTG01001109.1, read on the forward strand.
TGGCGTATGAATTCCTGTAACCCAAAGGCTGATGATGTGTGAGCCCCTTGCACGCGTGTTGGACGGGGCAGAGCAGGCCCTGGGCTCCGGCCGAGCGCTGCGCTGCTCACGCTGGGTCTGTGTGCCTGGGAACAGCCCCACAGGTGCTGAGTGAGCACAGCTGGGAGACACAACTGGGCGCTGGCTGGTTAGACTGGCTCCTCCAACCTCTGCCCTTCCTTGGACTGCCTGGATTTGGTTATAGAGAGCCAACTGTCTGGTGAGGGACTCAGTGTGGCTCCGGGATCCTGCACTGCTCCTACCTGGCACAGTGGTCCCGTCCCACAGTGACTCTGTCCTGGGCTCTGTGGGTGTCGGTGCCTGACCCTCGGATGCTTTCTCGTGCCGACTCTTTAGGTGAAGGCGTTGCAGCAAAGGCTGCAGTTCACCCATGGGAGGTGGATAGTGAGCAGGGCGGGGGGCTGTTCCTTGGAAAGCTGCAGCCCATCTTCCTTTTCACTTCCCCTTCTCTCAGGCAACTGCGTGTGCCCTGGGCAGCTATTTTTAGGCTGCTGCTCGCTGTCTGCTTTCCCCCGGGGATGCTGAGCAGGTTCTGGGAACTCCAGCTGCCTCTTGGGCAGCATGAGAGATGCTGTGCTTCCTGAGCTTGCTCCTTCACTCCCCAGCACACGCCCTGGCTCTGCCGCTCCCTGCAGCCGCCCTGGCACTGGGCACGAGGCTGAGATGCCCATCCCAGGAGCGCTGGCACTGCTGAGGGCTGGGGAGGAGGTCTCCTGTGCCGGGGCGATGCTGGTGCTCTGCCCAGGCAGCCGGGATTGCAGGGCAGCGCTGATTCACGGGGCTCTGTCATTACAGCCACCACGGCTGTCCTGAGCCCCGAGGATTTACTGCCCGCAGCCAGGAAATATGGCACAGGCAGTCTTCTTGTGTTCCTCGTGCCGGAGGGGACGTCAGGAGCCCTGGTGTCACGCAGGGCTGTCTCAGACTCCCCACTGCAGCCACCTTGCCCGGTCATCCCATCCCCTTTTCTGCCCCTATGTGCAAAGGGCCCCCAGCACAGTCAGCCCTGACCTTGGGGACACATCTCACGTGTGTCCCAGCCTGTGGTGACCAGCTCGAGCCTGGATGGGGCTGGGATGGAGGTGAGGAGCTGCTGGAGCCCCGCAGTGACTGGAGCCACTCTTGGGGGTGACACTGAGGGCTCAGTTGAGTCACCTGGTTTCCCTGTGTCACTCAGCGGGCGCATCCTCCCCACCGGGCAGGGGGGATTCCCAGGGCTGGCAGTGGCCACTGGCCCCTTGTTTCTCTGCTCCGTGGCACCTCTGTGGGCAAAACCAGGGCTGTGTGCACCCCGGCTGGGCGTGAGCTGTGCTGTGCTGCTCTGGGGTCTGCAGGCACCCCACGGTTTGGGGGACGGGGAGGTGTGAGGTGACACCCGCACAGGTTGGAGCACAAGGCAGGGATTCAGGGTTGTGCGAGGCAGGATGGAGCTGCGAGGGGCAGGGATGGGGACTGCAAGGGGCAGAAGGAGTGGGATGAGCTGGAGAGTTCTTGGAGACCCCCGTAATTGGGGCGCTGCCGACACGGAGCACTTTGCTGCTCAGTCCCAGCTCCCTGAGCACGGCTGCCCGAGCTGCGGGTGTGCAGCACCTTCACGGCGTCAGGGCCAGCCCCGGGGAGGCTCCAGCTCCGCGTTCCCGCAGCCCATGTTTGGGCTTTGGCTGCAGCAGGGCCATAAAAGGCAGCGTGGGGAGGGCGCTGGCGCTGGGCCCGCGGCATCTCCGTGTGCTGGGGCATCCCGGGGAGCCGCTACCGGGAATCAGGGCTGGGGCCGCGGCCACCCCACGGAGAGGGTGCTCTGGATCTCCCCCAGGCCGTGCTGCCCAGTCCGTGCCCCAGTGACCCTTGGAAAGGGCCAGGCAGCCCTTGCCCCCGTGAGCAGACCCCCGCCCCAACAGCCGTGGGTGCCCAGGGCATCGGCTGGTCCCGCGTGGGCACGGCCGAGCTGCTGCTCCCACAGCCCGGGACGGGCACTGCTGAGCTCCTCCCCGGTGCTGTGCTGCGGGCTGCGGCCCCAGAGCTGCTTTTACCCGGGGTCACCCTTGGCGGAGTGGCAGTGGCAGCGCATGGCACGGGGGGTGCTGCGGGTGCCAGGACCGGGAATCAGTGGGACCAGGAGAGGCTGGAATGGGCTGGCAGCGTGGAAATCAAATCCAGGCTGAAGCCACACTGCAAATCCACCCTTGGGGATGCTCGGGCTCGGAGGCGTCTGGAGGGGCGGGATGCGGCAGCAGGAGCCCAGGCAGAGGGGAAGGAGCAGCAGAGCTCATCCGCACCTGTGCAGAGAGGGGCAGGGAGCAGCTCTGTCACCCCACAGCGCTGAGTCACGAGCAGAGCCCGCGCTGCTGGGCCGGGTGGGTGTGAGCCAGCCAGGAGGAATGCGAGGAAGACAAACAGTGGGGAGGAAGGGCCATTCCCCAGGTATCAGGGTGGGCACCGCTGAGCTGCAGGGCAGAGTGTGAAGGCCGGAGAGCTGGAGCCGAGCATTGGGACAGGGTGGGAGGACTGTCCCCAAATTACATCCCCAGGGGCCTTCCGAGCTGGGCTGGGCACAGGCTGGCGGGCTCTCCTGAGGCAGGGAGCTGGGGCAGGAGGGCTGCCAGGGCCCCTGGGCTGTGGCTGAGGGGAGCTCTGGCAGTAACTGTGTCCTTCCTGGCCCCGGCACCCAGCTCCCCGGCCCAGCACAACCAGCAGCTTCCTCGCTCCCGCTGGAACTTCCAAGGGAGTTTTGGCGATGCAGGCGTGTAACACTGAGCCCGGTGCAGCCATTTCAGACCTGATGTCAGACAAAGCAAAGTAAATCTCCGTTGATGGCACCTCCCCGTGCCCTAGGCTGCTGCCATGGGGTCTGGGGGCTCAGCCCCGGGCCTGGCAGGTGCCTGTGCCCGTCCTGTCCCCTGTGCCACCGAGGATGCAGGGCTGATTCATCTCCTGCCTTGGCTCCTGCTTACGTCCGTTCACTCTGCTCGTTCCCTGCCTGAGCAACTAAATTAAGCCGAGCAACAATGGGCCATCGATTATCCCATTATATTTCCATCGGGCCTGACTTCCCAGCGGCTCCTGGAGGGCGGCACACGTGGCCTTGGCAGGGGCTTGGTGCAAAGAGCCCCTTGCCAGGTTCTGCTCTTGCCCCCGGTGTCCCACACACTGCAGAGACGCCGGATCCACGGCCCCACACCGGCCACTGGCCTGGCTCTGGCAGGGACGATGTGGCAGAACCCAGATGCCAGCACTGATGCACCTGCATAGGAAATGGTCCTTTGTCAGGGGAACCTCCCCATGCCGAGGGCTCTTGGGAACCATCCCCGCTCTGGCAAGGCCAGGTCTTGCTCCAGCTTTTTGCTCAGACCTGGGGGCTGTGTCCTCTCTGTCCCTCGCTTTCTGCGGGGCTCTATTCTCTCCCTGATTGTCCCTTTCTTCTTCTGTCACCTCTTCCAGCCCTGCTTGTTCCGAGTCTTTTTATGATCCAAAAGCTGACAAGCAATTTTTCAGGACCAGAGAGGTGGAGACGTGTGGACCCTCCTCGACTGCCCCACCGTGCCACTCTGCTGGCAGGGCCCTGCCCCATAGCTCCGTGATGCCTCTGAGCGCCCTGGAGCACGGAGCGTCCTCCCAGCCGCAGTTTGCTGGAGAAGGGCTGGGTCAGGCCGTGTTCGCCCGGCAGAGAGAGGGGTGGGCACGCCGGGGCGAGCCGGGCAGTGCCATGGGGGGTGACAGCCCGGGGAGGGCCCCGCTCTGCTCCCTGCACGGGGCTGCGTCTGTCGCCCACTCCCCGCTCTCAGGGGGCTCTGAGGCAGCTCGGGAGCTGGGGGTGACGCTGCTGTGTCTGCGCGGGGATGCGCCGGCAGATCCTACCTGCGTCAGCAGCTGAATTCCCTGGTCTCACTCCCGCTCCGGCAGCGCCTTAACCCTTTCCTGCCACCCCGAGCGCGGGCTCCTTGAGGCTTGTGGCCCTCCGGCTGTGGCAGCCACACCTGCCCTGTCCCCACACACCTGCAGGAGGGGACGCAGCATCCCCCGGCTCCGCACCCCGCTCGGTGCCCCGGCTCTCCTGCCCCTTTCCGAGGCACCCCTTTCCCAGCCCGGCGGGCGCGGTGCTGCCGTGGCTGCTCCAGAGCCCGGGCTGCGCTGTCTCCGCTGTTCCCGATCCCTGGGGAGGGCCGGCAGCGCTTTCCCAGGGCTCCTGCTGCCGTCGGCATCGGCATGGGGCAGTTTTACCACCTCGGCAGAGGGCCCAAAGGCCAGCTGGTGTTCGGGCTGTTTCCAGGGTTTCCAGTCACGGCTGGAAGTTTTTCACTGCCCACCCTCATCTGCAGTATGTGGAAATTGGGTTCCTGGAACCAGGACCCGGCCGCTGGAGCTGATTTGGGCCAAGCAGCCCTCCTGGCAGGTGCCTTTGCTCCCCAGCACGAGCAGCACCAAAGGGCTCTCTGCCTTCATCCAGAGCACAGGCTCTGCCCGGTGCGGAGGGCTCGGGGTCAGGCAGGGCGTTGGGATTGCTGTGCTGGTGTTTGCTGAGTCCCTGGGCTCTGACAGCCCCCGTGTCTCTCCTGAGAAACCTCTGGAGAGCAGAGAGGACTTCGGCAGATCCCCATCACTCAGCACCTCTGCGGCTGCCTCTGCCAAGGTTAGCCAAGCCCCGGCTGCAGACAGAAGAAGCTGAACTTGTTTGTGGTTTCTGAAAGACAAACCCAGGCCAAACAAAATCAAAAATCCCAGGAAGAGTCCTTAGGCTGCTCCTTCTCCTGCTGCTGCTTTGCCACATGGAGCAGGAGCTTTGGCAGAGCCTGAACTTGCTGAGTTCACAGGGACCTGGTGTATGGGGGCACTGGAGGGCTGGGGGCTGCCAAAGAATCCCTCACCGTTGGCGAGCAGCACCGCTCAAAGTCTGGCTGATGACACCAGGTGCCCTTGCTGGGATGCCTGAGCTGTGTCCGTGCTCACTCCTGTGGTTTTGGGAAGGACAGGGTGTGGGGCTGAGCCACGTGCTGCAGCAGCAGGGCTTTCCCCGGCCGTGCTCCGCAGCTCCAGCCTGGCCCTGGAGCCACCGGCAGCCCATGGTGAGTCCGAGCTGGCACCGCTCCTGCTGGGCTCTGCCGGGGCTGCCCCGGCCTCTGCTTCTCTTCCAGGTGCCGTGAAACCTCATCGAGAGCGGTGTTTGTGTTTAAATGAGCCAAATTACGGGCGTGCAGAGCCCAGAGTGCCGCGCTCGGGCAGGATGTGCCCGTGAGCTCCAGCCGGCCGGACTGGTCTCTTTATGGCCCAAGCAGAGCGACCCGGGGATTAATCAGCCAGCCCAGGAGGACAGGCTACGCTGGGTTTGAAATTCTTTAGTGCTTGTAATAACTCAGGTGAGTCTCTTTGTTCTTGTGAGCTGTAATTTTTCATTTGACAGGCAGCGTCCCTTGACAAAACAGCCAAACAGCCACATCCAAACACGCCCAGCCCTGGGACGTGGCACCAAGCCCCTCCACCTGCTCCTGCCCCACTCCCAGGTGACAATTTCCCCAGTGCAGCAGACTCCAGGGGCAGTTTGGCCAGACCTGTGTGGTCAGCGCTCGATGCCAAGGACAAACAAAGCTGACCCACTGACCCCCCTCCTGCTCGCCCAGGCGTGGGACAGCTCCGGGCCCCCTCCCAGCCTCGGGACACCGTGTGGCACCTCTGCCCTCTCCCCCGGTGCCCAGCAGCTGCCCAGGTGTCCTGGGACCAGCCCAGTCTCCATCTCGAGGTGTCTGCGGTGCTCTGTTCCCTTCTCCTCAGGGTTCCAACTGCGGGATCGGGTTCCCGCCGGGATTATGGAGCGTAGCGTTACCAAGGGATAGAGGACTCGGTTTTCTTTCCTCCCTGCTCCCCTTCCCCCCGGCAGCGGGAGGCAGGAGGATGTGTCAGCTCAAGGCTGAGGCTAAAGAGGCTTACACTGACTATTTACCTTCGCGAGGGGCTATTTTTGGCTGCTCAGCTGCTGCAAATGAAACGCTCAGGGCGGCGGCGGAGGAGACGCCACGTGAGGGTCACTGTTCCTAGGATCCACTTTCCTCCTCTGTAGGGATCGAAGCTTGGCTGCTTTTTTGCTCCTTGGGGTTTTTTTTCAGATGGCCAAGAGTGTCACAAAGGAAAATCTTGGGGACGGGGCAGAAGGACCTTCGAAATGCACTGCCCTGTCCAATGTGTGACTCGCTGCCGTCCTTGCACTGCAGGGAAATCCCAAGGTTCCAGTGCTATCCCAGGCACTGCCAGAGGGCTCCAGGTTGGCTTCACAGACCCCATCTCCCCCCAGACAAGCTCAGACGGTTGTGGATCTCGAGTGTGAGTTAAATAATGGCATCACAAGTCAATGGACAGGCTGAGACTGGAACTGGGTCACTGGGATGTGAGCGCTGCTGGTCCTTGGGAGCATCTGGGGACCAGCTCCATCCCTGGTGTCCCTGACTGTGGCACAGTGGGGTCAGTGTGTGCCAGGGGCAGGGGGAGCTCCCGTGGGGAGCACAGGGACAGACACCTGGAGTCTCCTGCTTGCAGAGGGACGCTCAGGGCACACCAGCTATGGCAGAGTGGCCAAGGGCAGCAACTGGTCCCAGGGATGCACACCCAGAGCTGAGCCCTGCTTCAAACAGAACCCAGCTTATTCCACATGCTGGAAAGCTGCAGTGCAGAGTCTAACTAAACGAATCCTGAGTGATTTCCACATTGCTGAATGACATTTTAATAGTGGAAAAATAACGCTCCAAATTATCTACTTCATCTCTTCCTATTGTCTTTTACTGGCTGGGAACGAGTGCTGCAGCAAAACCAGCTCTGGCTCTTCTGGGAGGGGTTTGCTGGTGCCTCCCAGCCCACTGCAGGCAGTGGGGAGGCGAGGAGGGGCTGTTCCCCTGTGCCCAGCACCCCGTGAGCCCAGGAGGGGCTGCCCCACGGCCAGTCCTCCAGGCCTGGCAGTGCTGCCCACACCTCGCAGCACTCCCGGGAGGCTCTGGCTGCCCCGGCACCAGGAGCAGCCACGGTGCTGCCAAGGCCTCACAGTGATGCCCATCCCACACAGGGCTGGCAGGTGGCAGGAGGCAGTGTCGGGCTCCTGCTGTCCCCCTGGGGAGCTGGCACTTGTCCCCATGCCACCAAGTCGCTCTACAGGAAGATGCTTCTGGCATTTTCTGCTGTGTACTTTTTCTGACCTGAATTCAGCCACTGCCACTTTGAGCTTCCATCTGGATGGAGCCATCGAGTGCTGCCATCAGCAGAGCCTGGGGACAGCGACGCAGCCCCAGCACCCAGCACATCACTGAGTGGCTGCAAAAGGGGCGGCTCAGGCTGGGGGACGGCGTCTGCCCGAATGCTGTCCCCAGCCTGCACAGCAAAGGACACACAAAAGCCTCACACAAACTTTTATTATCACTGAAACATCATAAATCTCGACAAACTCCCCGCCCCAGAGCAAAGCAGCCCCGGCCCTTACACGAGGTGTCCCTTGCCAAACCCCAGCTCACACCTGCAGCCTCGGTGCCGCCGCAGCCAGGCCAATTCGGAGCTGTGCCATTCTGAGTGGGTTTCCCCACCGCTCTCACCCAGGGGAAGGTTTTCATCCTCTGGATTAAAGGCACACAAATCAGGAGCTGAACTGTCCTCCTGCCACTCAACAGCCAGCCCTTGGCATGTTGCCTTCAGTGGGTCAAGGCTTCTTCCATTCAGGAACGCCGCGTGCTCTTGGCTTGTGCTGGTTCACACGGAGCATCCAAGCTCCAGCCTCACTTCCCAGCAGGAACGGGGCACGCAGGCTCCAGGACAGGCTGTGGGTAAGGCTTTGCAGAAGGACTTTGAGAGAAATGTGCTTGTCAGGTACAGGAACCCACCCAGCACTGCCCGTGGTTCTGTGGTTCCACACGCGCTGCTGAGGGCACAAACATTCCTGAGAGGCAGAGCTGGGAAGGGAGCCCAGGACAGCTGTGTGGGACACTGTGGAGGGAGTGAGGGAGCAGGACAGCCAGGGAAGGCTGCAGAGGGATGCAGGGAGGCACAGCCCGCTGCCACCTCGGCTCCTCTTCCACCCCCACAAGGAAACTGCTCCCCTGGCTCTGTTTGGCACAAATGCTGGCTCAGGACACGCCTTTGGAGGCCACAGAATTTGGTAAGAACCTTTGGCAACAGGGCTCGAGGCCCCAGCTCCACTTCTGGCTGGCAAAATTTATAGCAGACAAGGGGAGAAATGCTGTCCTTTCAAAAACACCCCGAGGGAAACCTTTATCAGACAGAGCTCAGCAAAAACGACTGCAACAATGCAGGTTTCATTTTCACTTTGGGATGTGGAACAGGGAGCACCCCTGGCACTGACTGAAGAGCCTAAAACCCACATGGAGTGTATGTGCCACAGGCTGTGGCAGTGACAGGCAAGGACAGTAAATATTCAGTAATTGAGGAGAGCCAAAGGAAACACAATGGGAAACATACTGGAAACAACAGACTAAAGTATTAAAGTCTGCAGTTGTCAGCATAAAGAAACAGCTTTGCTGTAATGTGAGAGAATCCCAGAATGGTTTGGGCTGGGAGGGACCCTTAACTCTCATTTCATTCCAACCCTGGCCATGGGCAGGGACACCTACCACTGTCCCAGGCTGCTCTAAGCCCCGTCCAACCTGGCCTTGGACACTTCCAGGGATAGGGCAGCCACAGCTTCTCTGGGCAACCTGTGCCAGGACCTCAGCACTCTCACAGGGAAGAATTCCTTCCCAACATCTCATGAAGAAGGAAACTTTGGGCAGTGTCTGTGAAATATCCTGACTCAGAGCAGCAGTGCTCTGAGACCTGGGGCTGTCCATTTTCTATAAAAATGGAAAAAAAAATCATGCCAGCCAGTGTATCCTATAAAACCAGAAAAGGCCAGAGACAAGACTTCGAGGTCACCGGTCCTTCCTTGCTGACAAAGCAGACACCTTCCCTGCTATCCCAATGGTCTGCAGTTTTATTTTTGGCAGATTATAATTAAAATGGCTTTTATGGCTTTAGAAAGGAGCCACGAAGCTGCACGTTTTGGTTGAAGCGCGTGGTGTGCTCTGGGTGAGGGACAGTGGCCTTGGCTCTGCTCCTGCCACCTGCCCACCAACACTGCTGGGCAGCCTTGGCTCCCCGTAGTGTTCTCCTTTCTCACCAGTGAGTAAGAAAGTTCTGGTTGCTAACCAGTCCAGTCCCAGAGGCAGAATAAAAAGTCCTTGTTAAAACCTAGAAAAGCTTGTTTCTAACAAAATCAAATCCAAACACGGTTCCTGGGTCGATGCCTTTTGCTCAGGTTCCACCACCTGTGCAACGGAACTTCCCCTATAGAGCAATTTAATTCCTCTTCCATTCCCCACCTTTCAGTCTTCTCAGGAGTCTCGACAAGCTATTCCTCCATTTTTTTCTTCAACATTTTTTCCTATGCACATCCTTCCTGCCCTTCCCTTCCGCCGTCGCACCCTGTTCCTCTCAGCTATTTTCGGAAGGCAAAGACATCCCGTGTTTTCAGGCCTTTCTTGCCTTCACTTCCTGGTTTAGGAGAAGACTCTTCCACCAGCCCCCCGTACGGGCAGCTCTCGGACTCCAGGTGGTGGCCAGAGCACTCCACAGCGGGGATGAAGCCACTGTCCCACATGCCTGTCCCACACAGCTTGCAGAGGTCGTGCAGGCTGCAGGGGATGCGGGGCAGCAGGTGGAACTGATAGAGCAGACTCCTGGCCTAGGGGGAGAGAGGGAAAACAGTCACTCCTCCCACGGACAGCTGAGGTGGCCTCCCGCCCAATCCTCCTGTTTGGCTGCCTGGGCTTCAGCAAAGGCGTGTTCTGCCCAGCACCTGAGGGCTGCCCAAGGCCCTGGGGACAGTGGCAGGCCACAGGGGCTGCCACACACCACAGCTCAGCCCACGGCCCCAGTCACTGCCAGCTGAGAGGGAATGGGCACCATGGCACCAGCAGCTCTGTCTCCATTTCCCTGAGCAAGTTATCCAAACAAGGGTTATCCCAACCCCACTGTCACCTCCCAAGCACTCAACAACTACCTCCTCCTGCTGCAAATCTTGTTTCCAGGCAAACAGCAGCATCCCACCCTCCCTTTCCAGGCAAAAATCAGCATCCCACCCAGGCAGCCACAGGGATACAGGAGATGTGAAGCTGAAGCAGCAGTCCCTGGTTTTCTGAACAGTCTGACTCATCTCTGGACCTTGTCCCACGTGGGCACCTGGGCATTTACCTTCCTGAGTACGAGCTCCCCGTTCATGTGCATGGCCAGGTTGCCGAAATGCAGCAGCATCTGGTCAGTGGCCAGCTGCTGCTCGATGACGTCGTCCCCGTAAATCACCACGATGGCCACGCAGATGAAGAGGTGGAAATAGTCTGTCTGCAATGGGAACACAGGGGCTGCTGTACAGCAGGTGGAGGCAGAGCTCTGGCTTCACCTCCCACCCTCCACAAGCGGGGCCTTGGTGAGAGATATTGCTCCCTTCAGTTCTGCCTCGTGGTGAGAACTTGAGTTACTGGTGACTTCCAAACCACAGCTGAGCCAAAGCCTCTTCCCTTCACAGCACAGCAGCAAGGTCTGCACCAGTGTTTGCACCATAGAGCAGATTTCTGGGAAGACATTTCCCAGCTGTGTAAGAGAAACCTGACCTTCAGACGTGGGTGTTCAGCATTTTCTGAAACAATTCCCTGTGAAGCCCGGACATCCCCAAGGAGGAGAGGCAAGCAGGGCTCTATCTTCCTGCTACGTAGATAAACCTCTGCCATAGTCACAGACCCGACTTGTTTTGGCTACTTTGCTGCTAAGAGCCTTTCTGGAAATCCTCAGTGCTGAGGGGGGAGGACTCAGCCAGCACGTGCCATGCCCGTGGCAGCTGCCTCACCTGGTAGTGAGCCCAGCACGCTTCCCACATGCGCAGCGCCTCGGCCTCCGGGAACTCCCGCTTGAAGCAGAGCAGGATCCAGCGGTGGCAGAAGAGCATCTGCAGCCCGTCCTCTCCCAGGGCACACAGGTGCTGGTGGAAGCGCGGGTGCATCAGCCGCAGCAGCTCGCGCAGGTACAGCTGGAAAAGACACCCTGGGCTGAGGCCCTGCCTCGGGCACCCCTCAGCACCCCGGGGAGCCAGAGCTGGAGAGCTGCAGAGCTCTTCTCTCCCAGCTGCCATTTCACAAGAAGGATGGATATAACTGCCTCTGGAGCGCCTCAATCACCCAGGATCAATTCTACCCACCAGGTATTTCCATAGAATCACAGAACACTAGAATATCCTGAGCTGGAACTGACCCACAAGGATCATCAAAAGTCCAGCTCCCAGCCCTGCACACGACCACCCCAAGGATGTGGTGGCTTTGGAGTGTGATTTGGCATGCTGGAACTCCCCAGCCCAGGGAACTGGGGAGAAGAGAAGCCATGACAGGGCTGAGCGGAGCCCAGCACTCAGCCTCACCAGCTGCTTCTCCATGTCCTCATCACGGGGGGAGCTGATGAAGATCGTGTTCTGCATCAATCCAACAAAGCACCAGAAAGTATCCGACTCATCCAGGACCTCTGCCAGGAGTGGGGCAACCAGGTCGGACATGCCCTGGGAGTACCCAATGGTTGGGTTAAATACTGCATAGTTCAGCAAGATCCTCCTGGAGCAGAGACAGAAATGGAGAGGGGACAGGTGAGGGCAGGTGACAGCATCATCTCAGGGACAAAGACACAGGGCCTCACATGAGGTGCTGTAACACAGACAGGGAAACCCTGCTGCAAACACCAGTCCTGTGGCATAAACTTCAGGAAAAGGTTTGGCATTCACAGACAGCAAAATATAAACAGAAAACGAGAATTTAAAAAGATCAAGAGGACAGAAAAGAAGGGCCCATGGGAAAGGAGAGATGATGCCCAACACATCCATAAAGCTCCACGCCATACTGTTGGATGAAACCCAACTCTTCTGAGGTCACACCTTCACAGGTCACACTCTCACAGAGCAGGCTCTGGTGTGGTGGTCCTTTACCCCATCAGGAGAACCACAGACTCAAGCACCTGCCCACAGCCCTACCACAGCACCTCTGCTGTGCCTGTGTGTGCAGGGAAGCTCAGGGATGGGAGCAGGATTGTAGGATTGAGAAGGGATTGGCTACAGCAGCAGTGGGAGCACTGGGGAAGGCCTTGCTGTTGCATCCCTTGGTTCCAGATGCACAGTGGGTGCTGTGCAGCATTCCCAGCCAGCCTGGGCTGGGGGCTGACCAAGTTGTCTCGACATTGAGCAGGACATGGCTTTTAGGACACTGGAATCAGACACTTCACCTCATGGTCTCCACATTTGGGTTGTCCTCCCCTCGGAAGAACTGGTTGCTGCGGTCGGTCCTCACGACATCCTTGTCCACCGTGAACTGCACCTGGCGCCAGAAATCCTTCTGCTCATCCGGAGTCATGGACAGCCTGGAAACCGTGCAGCAACAGTACAGGGTTGCCAAGAGAGGAATGTGATTGCCACAATGAACAAAAAGCCTCATTTCAGTCTTAGTTCGCAGAGAAAAACTATTCCTGTACAGAGTTTCCTCATCACCTGAATAATAGACCAGCAGGTCTGTCCAGGACACCGGACTGTCTGTCCCAAGGGATTGCTGGAAGGAGCCTCCTGGGTTATAAATGGGAGGACACGATGTGTTTGCTGCAATATACACTTCAGAAGCATCAGGCTCTGCTCTCCACTGCTCCATGGAACTCAGCACACCAGAACTCACCATTCTAGTTTGATTGTCTCCTGATTATTAACAGTACTGTCCCTCTCCAGCTTCAGTGTGCCCACCTCCATTTAATAACACACAATTCTTGCATTAACAACCTTCTTGAATTACATAATCCTTCTCATTCTTTATTTTTATGTACACTTTATTTATAAAGAAATGTAACATCCAAATTTCACCTTCAGTGTTCTAACCTGAGCCTTGCCTGTGAGGTGTTTCCCTGCATGGTACTGACGAGGCCTTTCCAAGAGCCCAGGTAAAGAAATGTCTGAGCTCTGTGGCATTAGCTCCAGAGCCTCAGGAGGTCAGCAGTGCCCTCCTTCACCCTCCCTCACACACCTCCTTCACCATCCCTCCCACTCCTCTACTCCAGCTTCTCCTGATGCAAAGAGTGCAGAGACTGAGGTGTCACTGCGCTGTCTGGCCCAAGGATGATGAGCAGGGGAGGATGATGATGGTCTGTTACCTTTTCTCCTGGATCTCAAAGTATTCTTTCCTCTTCTGCAGCCTCAGTGCCTCCCTCTCTTCAGAGGTGGACTCATAGCTGTAGTAGTGCAGCAGAAAGGGCCACACCTCCCCACGGATGGAAATATCAATCCCACCAAAGAAAATGGCCTGGAAGAAGGAGCAAAAGTTACGGCTGGTACAGTTTTAGCCTTCCCAAAAACAGCAACAAGCAACTGCCCGCTGCTGTGCTTTGGTTCCTCTGCAGTTCTTTCCTGACAAGTGACGCCTTGATTCAAGCTCCTGCAATTTGCACATGTTTAGAGGGAAAGTGCTGGCCCTCTATTCCCAGACCAGACACAAATCAGCCTCATTTCAATGTCAATAACCACCCCCGGAGAGGCTCTATGATTAACGTGTCGTTCTCATGTCACGGCTTAATCCCAAATCCTGGAGACTCTGCACTGCACTGCAAACTTCTCTCTCAGGGCCCGGGCCCAGTGCTCCCCTCAGCCCTGTTATTTCATACAGCAATCTCAGTTTATACAGCAATCTCGGTTCATACAATCTCAGCTCATACAATCCCAGCTCATACAATCTCAGCTATTTCAACCATCTCAGTTCTTTCAGCAATCTCCAGTGTTCTCTGTGACTTGGTCACACATTCTGCAAACACAGCAGGCACTGGGCACTTTGCTTTATTGATTCCAGACGGCAGCAGAAGTGGGACAGCTCCTTGGTCAGGGGACCGCTCCACCATCACAGAAACACAGAATTGTTAAGTTTGGAAGGGACCTCTGGAGATAGCCAGCCCAACCCCCCTCGCCAAGGCAGGGTCACTTAGAGCAGGTGATACAGGAACATGTCCAGGTGGGAAATCTGCTGGAATCTGCTCCTACCTGAGCAGATTCCAGTCCCACAGCAAGATCTCCAGCCAAGGCTCCGCTCACCAGTCTCCAGCCTCCCAAACGCCCAGCCCTTGCCCTCGGCAGGAACCCGAACTCCTGCAGCTCCCTCTGGGTAGTTGCACAAGAGAACAGAGGAGAGCCCCTCACCTTCCTCAGCTTGTACTCCTCCTCCACCTGGCCGGCCTCGTTGAGGTGGTGCAGCCAGGCAGACACGTCGAGGCGCCGCTGCGAGTTCTCCTCGGGGTGGGTCTCTGAGGAGGGCAGCTTGGGGCGGCGGATGGAGAACTGCATGCAGGTCTTCTCATCTGCAAGCTGCTGAACGGGGGAAAACAAACCACAACTGCAGCAGGAGCCAGGCAGAGCAGCAGAGTGTGAAGCCCAGAGCAGGGAAACCTCCGCATGGTTCATGTAGGATTAAGCACTGAGGAGCTGCACTTGGGGAGGTTTTGTCGTTTTTTGGTTTTTTTTTAAATTCCAACCATTACAATAACAAGAGTGATTAGAATAATTAAAATCCACCACAAAACAGCTTCATCTTAAAAAAAAATTAGTTTCCACTCCTCCTACAATCTTATCCCTGACCTGAAACTGAATTAATGCTGCTTACAGCAAAACTTGCCCCTGCCAGGAATGCCTGCAATAAATTACATATGATTGGCCATATACAAAGGGATTGCTGTTAGGAGAGCGGGGAACTGCGCTGCCAGGCTCTCTGAGGGCACTCAGGATCCCAGTGCAAGGCTGCAGCTGACATTTAATTTAAAAATCAAAGGTTGCTCAATGCAAAAAGTGAGCCCATGCGACCGTAATAAGAAAAGCAGCGGGGGGCTCTGTGGGAAGGATGGAAATTTAAAAATCACTGTTTCTAATAAGCACATACAATATCTTAAACAGATAATTAAAGAGCTTTTATCACATTTGTATGTAGATTGAACAAAATATGGCAAGATGCCTTGTCAAAACATTCTCCAAACGGAATGTTACGCGTCACAAGATGGATGGAAGGCTCTGACACAATTTCCAACCTATCTCTGCAGACTCCCAGCCACCTTCTGTGCCTAAAGGACAGTGCCGACCTGTCAGGTCTAGCAAAATCACTACCTGAGTAAGTCTTCTGGATGATCTTCCCCTGTATTCCACAGGTAGAACAGGGATGGATGGAGACAGACAAGTCCAAGAGAGACCTAAACACCCAGCACCTGGCAGCTTCCTGCCTGGCCTGGTGACACGAACTCAAAGCCTCATTTCTCCAACGCACCAACCCAAGTGTGAAACACCCGGCCCCAAGAGCCTCGCTCAGGTACCTGGTCCTTCAGATGGGTCTCTGTGCAGTACTTCCATTGCTGAAACACCTCGGACAGTTTATCCAGGCCACCGTGGTGAAAATGGAAGATCTTGTACTGGCTCTCCCTGCTCGCCACCACCAGCTGCCCACAGGTACACGCCTCATCACTGCGGGAACAATGGAGAACAACCTGCAGGGACCAGCCAGCACAATGAGGGACCAGCAGGGACACGGGCCCTCGGGGAGAGACAGTGCAAAGCAAGTCACAAAGTGCAACACCAAGCTGCCCCTTCAAACTGGGCACAGAGGCAGCTGGGACTCACTGATCCTTATGGGTCACTTCGAATTGAGACATTTTATGATTGTATGACATGGCCATAGTGACAATTTTCTCCACTTGTGCCTGGTAACAGCACTATTTTTACCCTTCCTTCACATGAAGGAATTAAAATTTGTCTTCCCTGGAGAAAAAACCACAGGAAGTCTGCCCCAGAAACATTAAGGCAGTACACAAAATCAGCTCCTAGGGATGCGCAGACTTGCTCACACACAGCTTTGTCCAAAGAAACAGGGAGTGAGAGCAAAAAGAGGGAGTAAAAATGTTTTTGCAATAATTTGAAATAAATTTTGTAATAATTTGAAAGATAACTGAAGAGGCTGAGAGCAGCAAGACTCTAGAGGAGCCTGGTGAGGGGCAGGCAAAGGAAAAGGTACCGTAGATAAAGATGTTTTTCATATCCCCAGGTTATTTGAAGCATTTATGGTATGACAGCTAAGAGCAACCTTTACTTTGCTAAAAATAAAACCTTTTCAGCTCTGTAGCTGTAATTCAGAGGCTCTCCTTGGGAAGGCTGACACTCACTTTTCTGGAGACAAGTGTTCTGGAAAGGCTTCCAGGTAGGATTGCAGAAATCACCTGCACCCAGAGCCCCAACACGGAGCATGCACAACTCACACTCAGCTCACACACAACTCACACACAGCGCACACACAAGGACCCAGTACCTGAAGAAGAGGCGAAGGGATCTCATTTGTCCCAGGTCCACTCTGAAGACACCACACACCTGCTCGAGGGCAAATACCTTCTGCTGTTCATCCCATCTGGTGCTCTGCGTTTGCCCATTGTTCTCCTGGAACTGGGCACTGGTGTCGAGGCTGGAGGCAGAGCTGGTGGAGCAGGTCATGCGATTGTCACACGTGTCCCTGTGGACAGAGCGTGGGGACAAAACCCTGTCAGCCGTGGGAGGCTGTGGGTACATGCAACAACCACAGAAGCTCTATGCTAAAAACCTTTAGTCAGAGTTCTGAAACTGGCATTCGTTCACTGACTAAATTATTTTTATTTAAATTAATTCCCTACCATCCCAAAAAGCATCCTGGTTTTGGTCTTTTCCTAAAGTTCTTGCACGTGGAACTGGGGAGAACCAAACTTATTCCTCAAAACACCAACTTTTAAGAAGGCGAAATGAAGAAGCTCAAGCAATCCCCTCAGAGTCCAGCTCAGCCACTCCACACCAGGACAGGGACAGGAGGAATGAGCACATTCCAACAGCAGCATGGACCTGGGATGTCATCTGGGATATTCCCTCTTTGACCAGTAAGATCCAAAGATGTTTCCCCTGAACTTGAGTTTCTCATTACACCTCTGCAAGTGGACTTGCCAAGCCTGGATTCATGTCTATAAACTCCAGACAAATGTTTTCCACCTGCAATCTTGAAACTTGGGAGAGTTAAGGATTGGGAAATCACACCTGAGCTCTTCAAACCCACTGCAAAGTAGAAGAAGTGAACCCAACCCTTTCCCAATCCACCCCAGATCCAGCTTTAAATGCAGACTGAGCTTAGACTCAAAAAGCCCCCATGTCCCCAGCAGCCCCAATCCCAAAAGAAAAATATCAGTGCTTTGGGAATTAAGTGAATGTGAAACTGTGACCCCTTGGCTCGTAAAAAGGCCAATGCACGTGAACAATCTCGGCGCGGGCTCTGAATGGGCTCTGCTGTGAAATCGGGGTTTGCCAGACAAGGCCCGGAGCAGGTACAAAGCAGCCCCCTGCAAGGCCACTTTATGTGGTGTTTTCTAATCCTCTTATCCAACAATGTGGGCACTGAACGCTGGAAATCACACACTCAGCATGCACTTCACATCCATGTGCCTCCCGCGCCTGGCTCCAGGGCCTCTCCCACAGGGAGCAGCCTCATGGGCAGCACCCCCACGGGTCAGGGCACTGCATCCCGAGGGACAGGGCTCGGGACAGCCCAGCGAGCTGCTTGCATCTTTAACCGAGCCCCGCTCCAGTGTGTGACTCAGATCCCTGAGCGCCTTCCTGCTCCTGCAGCACCATCTGCGTGAGACCAGGGCTGGTTGACTCCAGCTAAAGGAGCAGCTTCGTGGCTCTCTGGGAATGAAGTTCTGCTGCTCCGGTTTTTGGAAAGAAAGCAGCAAAGCAGAACTCACATTCAGGCCATTCAGAGGATGAGGACTCAGAAGGGATGTCGCATCAGGGATCACACCACACATCCAAACTCACTCCAGGTTAGACACCAGAATACCTCTGACCACAGGCACAGCTGTACACCATCCCCTGCCTCGGGAATTTTTCCATGAAGATTGTACTGGCCTTTATGAGAAATCAAGCATTACTTCAGGGTAAAGGGGCAAAATGTAACACTTTCTAAGACATTCAGTATCTAACATTAATGCAAATGTAACAAGAGTCCTGGTACAAGACACTTGGGCTGGACTGCCTGCTAGGAGCAGCTGGTATTTATGGAGCAACACTTCATAACAGCCACAGCTGGTTACACAGGATTTTCCTGGAAGAGATGACTCAAACTAACTCAAAGACTAAGCAGAGGCAACCCATTTTCTAAAACTCTTGCAAAGATGAGCTGGTCAATATGGCAAAGGGCTGGAGGATGGGTTGGTGTGAGGATCATGCAGGTCCTGGTCACAGAGGTCCACATGCCCGTTCTTCAAGAACATCATCTGAAATGACCAGCAGAATTGTCCAGAGAACTGCCAAGAAATGAGTACCAGTAGAGCTGGGCAGGATGGCTTTGATGCCGGGTATTCTGTAGCTACTCAGCGCAGCACGGCATTTCCAGCTGCAGTTCCCTGTGCTCCATAACCCAAATGTGCCCCAGATGCAGCAGCAGCCAGCCGAGACCCGCGGGCAGCAGAGCCCGGGCACAGTCCTGGCACTGGGGGAACCTCCGGAAATGCTTCTCCAAGACAAATGTTTACAGTTCCCATCCAGCCACCGGTGACAAGCTCGCACACGCATCCCACAGGCAAGGAAGTGTCTTGTGTCAGTGGGTTCACCCTTCCCAGGCAGCAAGAAGCACCAAGGGTAAGCAGAGCGCCTCAGCATGTGCAGCCCGGGGAAATTCCCATGTTCTCACTGATGCAGAGGGTGAAATCCGAAAGAGCCACCTGTGCCCCCCCGCCCTTCACAGGGGGCAATGGACACAAACATTCACACTCAGGACAGATGCAGAGACAGAACCCCTCGTGCTGGTGCTCACTGAGTCACCGGGGAAATTCGGAAAAAACCCGCACTGTGTCTAAAATTACTTTTTCCCGTATATATTGATTGAAAAACAAATAGAAAATATTCTAATCCCTGGACTACTTTTAAATAAAATTTTAATATTGAGATCATTCTGTAGGTCAGTAACAACAAGCAGTATGATCTCTGCTAATTTTGTGGGGTTCTGGGGACTCCTCTAATCAGGCACTCAAGGTAGACAGATGCAAGGGAATAGTTTATTGTCAGACTATTCTATCTGTTGGATGAGGAATTTATCCCTGTAAAAGAACACCCTGTAAAAGCAGGGAGCTGAAGCACTGCAATGCAAATAGTCAGAGGAATGTTCCAGAGAGACTTTGGGTTGTGGGATCCAGGAAAAACAGAGCACCAGCTAGTACATAGCATTGGTCAGCAAAACAACAAGTGCAGTGGGCCACGGGAATAAAAGGGACAGGGAAAAAATCAAGGAGGATTAGAAAACCTGGGTCAGGAAACCCCAGGCCATGTTCATGTGTTCAGTCCAAGAAGGTCATGGAGGGGCTGGAGCGTGTCCAGGGAAGGGAATGGAGCTGGGGAAGGGGCTGGAGCCCAGGAGGCTGAGGGAGCTGCGGGGGCTCAGCCTGGAGAAAAGGAGGCTCAGGGGGACCATTTCATTCCCTGACTGAAGAGTGCAGCCAGCTGGGGGTGAGGCTCTGCTCCTAGGGAACAAGGGACAGGAGAGAAGGAAACAGCCTCAAGCTGTGCCAGGGGAGGGTCAGGTTGGATATTGGGGAAAAATTCTTCATGGAAGGGGCTATCAGACATTGGTATAGGCTACCCAGGGCAGCTGTGGAGTCCCCACCCCTGGAGGGATTTAACAGCCACGTGGATGTGGCACCTGGGGACATGGATCAGTGGTGGCCCTGGCAGTGCTGGGGGAACAACTGGACTCGATGATCTCTGAGGGCTTTTCCAACCCAAACGACTCTGTGATTCTCTGATTCCACTTCAGCCTTTTGCCCTCACCCAAGTCCCACCACTCTTGTCTCAAAACACATCCCATTCCTGCCGGGGAGCAAGACCAGGGGCTGATGTATTTTCTCCACTCAACAATCAACTACAGCAGCCAACCATATCCACATTCCTCGAGCCTTTGTAGTCCCTAAGGAGCCAGCATCCCCCTCCCACCATGCAGGACCTCTCGCACGCCTGGTCGAGGAGCTCAGACATTGCAGGTGAGACTCACCCTGCAGCAATGGGACCTAACTCACTGCTCCAAAGCCCTGGAACACACCTACGGCACAGAGAGAGCTAAACCCAATTATTATTTCTGTTCCAGAGACCTGCCCCGATTACCTGGGAAGCCGATTTCAGCAACAAAGACCTAATAACTCATTTTACGATGTGATGTGACAAATATAATTACGGGAGAGAAAGGGGCTGACGGCTCCAGCCACGATGTGGCAGTCACCCAAGCTGTCAGCATGCACCACCTGATTCCCAGAGAGCCTCCTGCCAGAGCCAAACCCTGCTGCTGGAGCTGGCTCTCCATCACCCCTGCACTAACGCACACTGTCACTAATAACAGCTCCCACAGCCCCGGCATTCCTGCACGCCGGCTTGGGACCATCATTTACAGACAATGAATATCATCATAATGTATGAGCATCCATGTAATGGGAATTATATGCCCCTTTTCCTCCCCAGGGGTTAGCATTTCTCTGTTTCTCCACTATTCCCCACAGGCACTGACCTTCTGGATTCCTCTTCTTCCCAGCAAGGTGAAACAGCTCCTGGCAGCATCAGCTGCTAAGACAGACAGCTTCAAACAAATAATCTGCCAATAAAAGTTCAAAGCTATCCTGAAATGCCTAAAAATTTAGTGCAGAGGCTGTACAGAGTGAGGTAATATTGAGCATCTGGAACCCAAATCCATTGTTCTGATAAAAAAAGTGTCCTTGACAATATACATATATTATAGACTGTGAAACGTGCTGACTTCAGTGACATGAAAGACATGCAAAGGAAACCAGATTGGTAATTTAGGATCAAAAAAAAGATGTCGAAACATCTCTGCTGGCTCTGCAGAGCAGGGCTGGAAGGGCACTTGCAGGACAGCACCAGCTTCCCACGGAGTGTGGCCACACAGAGCCAGCCACGGACAGGGAAACGCTGCTGTCGCACTCTGACCAGCACAGATGAGTAACCACGTTAAGAACTGTGTTAAATCCACTCTTTGGCTGAAAACATTTAGAACTTGAAGTTCCTGTGCCTCAGAGAACCTGAACAGAATCGATTTCTGCTGAGCATGGTGACCAGGGAACAAGGTGTTGGATAGCCTGGATTTAGAAAGCCAGGATTTCCAAAATTAAATGTCAAAACATCCTCATGTGGAAGCATTTATTTACATCTGCAGATATGTGGGAAACAAATCTAACAATTCCTCCCATTTGTTGGGGAAACCTGGGAAAAACTACTCAGGCTGTTACAGTACAAAGTACACGGATGTCAACGTGGACTTTCCAACTTTCCTTGTTCCACAGGCTTTCCATTGATCTGTTTGCTTTCAAAACATAAATTTCCCCACGTTGAACTGCACTAAATGCTATTTAGTAGCTAATTAACTTTCTGTGCTGAAAACCTCCTGTAATTGCACTTCTTTCACCTTTCTGAGCCCGTGTCCCCCGGGGAACCCAAGCTGTCCTACGGCATTTGTTCTGCTCATTTCTATCTCACAGGCACAAGTTCCTCCCCGACACGGGGCTGCCAATCACGGCGGCAGAGGTCACTGGAGACCAAATTAGGAGCACTCTGCCTCTGACAAACTTGCTTCGCTTAGCTTGTTGTAAAGGGAAAATAAACAGTTACGAAAAATAATTGTATCCTTTCAAGCAGGGCACCGGGAAGCAGATCCAAGCGCTTGTCCAAGTCAGCGCATTGTTGTTAGTCACTCCTCGCATTCCTGTTATTAACAACATCCAAGGAACAGGCTGTTTACATCTGAAAAGTGCTGGAGTCCCTCCCTCACGTCGGACAGGACGGAGCAGAGGGTCCGTGGCCACGAGCCCGTGTTCAGGGACTCCACAGGCACCCTCTGACCTTGGGCTGAAACAGCAAGTTCACCGTCAGGGACGGGGCTGGGAATTAACATCAGCTCTGCCAACACCAGCCTGACAAATAAACCACTGTAACACAGCGAGGGACTCGCGGAAACCCGATTATGCAGCTTTGCCTTCTGACGGGCGTAATTGGTTTGTCCTTGAGAAATAAAGATCAAACCGATTTGTTCTGCTTTACGGGGCTACTGCAATCCGCGTTCCCAGCACCCTGCCCGCCTTCCCAGAGCTTCCCAGCTACCTGGCAGAGGTAGGACACGGATCCACATCCCAGACGGGCACCCAGCATCCTGCCCCGCGCCCGAGAGGGGTGAAAGCCTCGCCACACTGGGGGCTTTGTTGCTCCCAATTCCTCCCTCCAAGCCCTCGAGGCCGGAGGGGAAGCTGAGCGATTCCAGCCAGCAAGGGGGCATTAGAAAAACAGCCCCGCGGCCTCCGAAGGGTCCCCCCAGAGCTGAGAGTTAACGCAGAAGGAAAACAGAACAAACCCAGAGTTCTTGAGTTAATTATTTTGAATGTAAATGGGAAAGGCAAAAAAATAATCAGAAGTTTGTAGTGAACTAATGGATGTTTTAATCTCTTTTTCCCCAAAGTCTGGAATGTGATACATATATACCCTCTGCTAGGAGACAAACCATCTGCTTTCACAGCTGACACTTCCACACAGGTGTAGCTGCTCAGGTAAACCCAAGCAAAGTTTTTCTGTTTTTCTCTGTGACTTCTTGTTGCAGGGAGAGAGAGGGGGCAGAATGAGCAGTTTGATGCTTAGGAATAAAATACACACAGCTCCAAGCAGCCAAACACAACAAATCACTTAGAGCCGAGTGGACACTGCTCAAGGATGCAAACGTTACCTTCAGTTTAAGGGAGGAAAACGTTCCAGAAGCTCAGTGGCAGATTTTTACAATCCATACGGAGAAGGGGCACCTCATGCCTGGGCTTACACTCATTAATAAATCAATCGAAATGCAACACTTAAAAAAAAAATTCCTTAGATGGAAAAAGTGATTTCTCAGCAAAGCCCGAAAAAGAATGTTTGCTTTTCAGCCCATTCCAGGCTGGAGAAGGGGACCTTTCTTCCCTGTGTTTATTTTATTTTTAAAATCAATGGATTATTTTGCTTTTTTTCCTTTCAGTTCAATCCATGCAAAAATAAAATTCTCCCCTAATTATGCTAATTATAATCAAGCCTTCAAACTGCTGCTCCCTTGAAAGACCTGCCGATTACCTTTGTTCTTATATTCCTGGCTATAAGCAGTGAACTGGGAATTTCAGGGGGACATTTTAGTGGCAAAGTTAACCAACTCCCTGGACTCTGCTGCTGCCCCAGCATGAGCTGAGCCAGCACCACCCAGGGAGGATTTCACTGTTTCCACAAGACAATGCGGATTTCCCAAGGGAAGAGCTTGCTTCAAGTAGCAGAAAAGGGAGAGGAAAGAGGAGCGCTGCCTAAAAGCATGTTCCAGAGTTATTGTAAATGCCTAATGCTGGGATAATTGCGAGGCCCGAGCCAAGGAGACAGAGGCCGTGCAGATTTATTTGCATATACTGTGGTGCTTTGGAGGGGACATGCTCTTTATTTTGATTCATTTAATGCAATTCTTCCCTCACAAAGCTGTGGATACCTGCCAGTGCCATTTATCTCTGCTCTCCATTCAGATTTCTGGGCGTTGCGATTGTATAAATAAATAACAGAAGAAATGCAAGAATATCCAGGGAAAAGGTGAAAGCAGCCCTGGGGAGACGGATTTGGGGGTGCTGGTGGATGAGAGCTGGCCATGCCCCAGCCGTGTGCGCTGGGAGCAGAACCTCCCTGAGCTGGGTGAGCCGCAGTGTGGGCAGCAGGGGAGGGGGGATTGTGCCCCTGTGCTCAGGTGAGACCCCACCTGCAGAGCTGCCCCAGCACAGGAAGGACCTGGAGCTGCTGCAGAGAGCCCAGGGGAGGCACCAGCATGAGCAGAGGGATGGAGCAGCTCTGCTGGGAGGAAAGGCTGGCAGAGCTGGCATTGTTCACCTGGAGAGGAGAAGCTTTGGGGTGACCTCACTGCGGCCTTGCAGGGCCTGAAGGAGCCGACAAGGAACATGGAGAGAGACTTT
>VZTG01001109.1:30236-43429 GCA_013397845.1 Melanocharis versteri
CGATCATGGTCACGGCCATGGTCACGGCCACGGTCATAGCCACAGGCACTGGCCACGGTCACGGCCACAGGCACCGGCTGTGGTCACGGTCATGGCCACGGCCACAGTCACGGGCATGGTCACGGTCACCGGCCATGGTAGCAACCTGCGGTCACAGGCCACAAAAAAGCCACGGCAGCCACGAGCCACGGCTCCACAGCAGACCCGAACAGCGCCCGGTGCCCCAGAGGCCTGGGGGACAGAGGGGACCCTCCCCGTCCCCTCCTCACTCCCGCTGCGTGGCCGTGGGATCTTCCTCCTGGGGACCACCCGCTCTCGCTCCCTCCCCGGCATCCCAAATAAAGAGCTCCACAGACCCCCTTAGCCGCAATTCCCGATCCCAAGTTAGCTGTCACTATTTTCTTCCAACAAAATCTGGCAGCAACCCAACAGAGGGAAGAAACAAACCTGCTATAATTAATGTTCTTGCTGTTCAAATATTTATATAAAGCAAGATAGAGCCGTATGCCTCTGCAATCTCTTGGATCTGTCCAACCTTCTCAGCTCTGGAGCCGGGAACAACTTTAATTGATTACACAGTGCTGCTGATGGCTCAGGCCAGCTCCCCTTCCCACTGCCCGGCTCCACACAGACTACCCCTGCCTCAAGGAAGCTTACACTGACCACACAAAGCAAACAGAAGGGATAAAGGACTATCCTTCTGATGGAAGAAGGATTTGTGGATGTTTTTTTCCCAGGCATGGGTTTGGGTACGAATGGAACCAGGAGCTTCATTGTCTTACATCATAAGTGGCACCAGTTCAGGCAAGTTCTGGGGAATTGAGGCCTGGACCAGGCACCCCCCACGCTTCTCCCCAAGGCTGAAATCATTCAAAACTGAGATGCTGCAAGAAGTTACAGGAGATTTTAAAGTCTGTGACCAATTCCCCTGGTTCCAATATAATCACTTCTGTTACAACAGCGATGAACTCCCAATCTCTTGATGACTCCAGAGCTCCTGCCGGTTCACACTAATTTCAGCTCATTTCCCTTATAATTTTGTCTCCTGTTTTTGCTGCAGAGGTCGGAACGGCACTCAGCCCTTCAGGTGAGCTGCCAAAACAAGATGATGCAATGCCTGCACTGCTCCCACCCGCTCCCAGAGCAGCTCATTTACTGATGAGCTCCTGGGAAGCGGCTTAACAACAGGATGTGCAACACATCCGTAAAAATTGCATCAACTGCGACGCCAAAGGAGTTTTTCCCCATGCTGTGAGCTTTGCCTGGGCTGTCTGTGATCGATCTGCCATATGAATTCATGTCTGCTGAAGAACATGAGAACTCACCATCATCCAGCTCCATTATGACAGTGCTTCGTTATTTTTATTACTGGCAGCTAAAACGATCGATGTCTCATGAAATATGTTTCCTTCCTGCATTGATTCCACCTTGATCACATCGCTTCTGCTCGTCTTTTCCGGCAAGAGCTGTGGGAGCACTGCTGGCCTCTGTCCCAGCACCTGTGGGGCTGCTCATGGAGCTCCAGTCTTTGGCAAGATGTTGTCCCAAGCTCCACTCTTATAATTCCAACACTGAGGCTCCTCAGTCCAAATTTTGACTGTACAGACCAACATCCCACTCTGGCACAGCACAAACCCCACCCCAAACCAAACCCCACTCACAGTGCACTGAGTGCTTCCACAACCGATTGTATAGATCTGATGTCATGGTCAGTTCAATAACTCCAGCAGCATCAGTGGACTGACATTACAGAGGTGTCAGATGCTGTTTGGCTGCCTGGATGTAACAAAAGCCTTTTAGTTTCACTTTAGTGATGGGGAAAATGGAAGCAGAGGAATTTCCCAGGGCGGCAGCGAGCCAGAGCTGGGCACAGAGAGCAGCTGCCCTGAACTCGTGTCCTTCAGGCCACAAGGCAAATGTTTCCTGACAGCCAACAAACTACGGGGACTGGGGAGGGAAGGGACAGAATGGAATGATTTTATTTCCAGAATCCCTCCCTTTCCACAGAAACACAGACCCTGACAAAGCTGCCATCAATGCAGGCATTCACCAGCTGCCTCCTGCAGGAACCATGTGCTGGGAGCACTGAGGGGTCCCCAAAGCTAAAAAGGACACAAACCCCAGGACAGTAAGGGCACTTTTTGTTGAGGGATGAGGGCACTCTGCAGCAGTGTGCCAGGCTGGTCTAAAGAGAGAAGCAAGAGTGTGCATGCTGGTGCTGGGACACTCCCATTGCTCCCAGCCCAAGGAATTGTGTAAATGGGAGGAGGATGCATCGATCGCTGCGTGGGACCCCTGGCAGCCTGTCAAACTGAGAAGCAAAGAGGAAAAAAACAATGGATACGTTTTTATTTCCTTATGTTCTACCAGGCGAGTTGGGTACTTACAACTGACTTACTTGTTGTGCAATGCCAGGGCTCCCCAGCCCACTTCCCTCCCTCCTCCCCGTCCTCGTCCTGCACACACTGCAGTGTTTGTGGCTCCCTCACACCCAGGTGGCCAGGCCACCTCCTCAGGGGACACACCATGAGGCAGATGGGACTCGTGACTCCTGGTCACACAGGAATTCTGTCAAGCAGCTCACTGAGCCCCTGACCTCATCTGATCCATGTGTACCTGTACATCCCAATTCTTCCACAGTGACCCGTTTCTCCATTTCTGAGGATATCTAATCACACAGGAAGCTGGCTGGACTGAAATGCAACATATTCCTTCAGCTTCTGCAGCAACCACAGGGAAGAGCAGAGCTGTCTTTGCAGCAACTCCCCAGTGCAGAGGGAAACAACCAGAAACAGTCGTTCCTCCTGGCAGAGAGGAGGTGGTGACTGGGAGGTGGGGAGGGAAGAGAGCTCAAACAATCTGCCAGCAGCACAAATTTTGTTCCCACTCCAATTCTGGCTCAGAGGGGAAGCAGCCAGCAGAAAAACCCAAACCAAAACAAACCCTTAAGAAACAAGGAAGCTGTTCCCATGTTTGTAGTGACTTCTGAAACAGCATCTCCCATCCCCCAAAATGCTGGGATGAACACAGGAAATACGAGATGCTTTTTGACCAGACTTTTGCAAAGGATTCTATGCAAAATCTCTCACTCAAGAGCTTGTAAGATCCTGCAGATTCCATGGAAGGCAGCTCAATGGGGAAGAACAAATTGGCACAAAAAATGCACACACTGGACAAAACCCTTTCAAGTCAGAAGTCCCAAACAACAAAAGCTCTGTTTTATTAATCTGCTGCCAATTATGAGTGTCACGTGCACTGTGTGAGGCTTCAGACTGGCACCACAGGAGTTAAAAAAGAAGAAAAAAAGCAAAGCCAAGCAGGCCCCTGAGCTGTGTGTGCAGAGCTGGCTCTGCCTGGCTGGAGCTGTCTGGGCTCCAGCAGCAGTGAGGAAAAGCCGGCAGAGGGCAGGGAAATGCCGCAGGAATTCACAGACAAGGCAGAGAAGATGCAATAAACCATATTTCCTTCCTTTCCTGACTCTATTTGCAGCTCAGAGCATAAGTGTTGCAGCACAGCTAAACCACAACACTCCTGACTCACAGGACGCTGCCTGGGACCCTTCTGCACCAACTCCTTGCGGGAGCAATCCAAGCCCACAGCATTCCTGGGACAGCACGTGGGCTGTGGCCCATGCCAGGACTGGGGTTTCCCCAGGATGAGCTCAGCCTCCTGGTTTCCAGCAGTCAGGATGTTATTCCGAACGTGTCCCTCACTCTTTCCACTTCCAACCACTACAGTGGGGTAATAACACATTCTTGAGCCCTAAGCTTCACAATCCCTCTATGAGGACAGAAGGCGCCAGGCTATGCACATTTCACTCGTGGTCACTGGCGTTTCTTTCACCCACTGATCTGGCAAAGGCTGGACTTTATTACTTGGGATGGGATGGATGGGATGGGATGGGACAGCCACCACTCAACCCACTGCAAACCCTGTGGGTCACAGTTAACCAGCAGCATCCTGCTGGGGCACATCCTGAATGCAAAGCTGATGCGAAGTCTGACATCACCTCACTGAAGGGCTTTAAAAGATCCAGAGAGAATTGAATCCATTAGGATACTTCTTCACAAACCTCATTCTTACTGGCATTCTCTGGGATTGAGATTAGCCCATAAAATAGATGGAAAGTCTGTTCATTGCTGACACACACAAAGGAGAACTCGTTTCTCCTCATTTCAGGTGAAGTTTCAAAGTTGAGTTGTAGCCGAAAAATCAGCCCCACAATGCTTCAGGAACGCAGCACATCCATCCTCCCTGAGATGGAAACGAGTAACACACCAACAGGGCAGGGCCCAGAAAGTCAGAACCACTGGGAGTGGAACCAGGGAGTCAGACAGGTGCCCTCCTGCTCATTACTCCTATGCTAAGGTACCCTCTTTCCCCGTGCAGAGTTTACTGCAGGCAACACTGAGAAGCATTGATTGAAGTACCCAAGTTAGACATGCAAGAATTAATATTTATCTGTCTGAAGTGGGAGCACATTCTGAATAGCAGCAAAACAAGCTCCCGCACGCAGGTTTCGTGTCAACACAAGGCCCGGAGAGGTGCCCACGGCTCAGGAAGTCAGCCGGGCCTTTGATGTGGCTCTGCACGAGAAGCAGCAAGCTCAGATCCTCAGCAGAGCCAATTAGGCCAACAAAGGACCCGCTTCATTTAGCAGTGCTGCTTCCAGGGCTCAAGACAGTTCACCTGAAAGAACTTACACAGCCCTGGATATTTGGGGCCAGGGTTCACTGAGCAGAAGCAGCATCGGCTGACAGTTTCCTGTAAATTCCATAGGAGTCTGAAGCCAGACAGGACACTGAGCTCAATGCCACTGTGAAGTTTCTCACCTTCCTTCAGCATCTCCAAACTCAGTACCCAGCACCCAGAAACCAGAGAAAGGATGCACTCACCTGCTTTCACTGTCCAGGAACACAGAACTGCTGCTTTTCCCCAGGGCTTCGCTGATGGGAGAGAGGCAGAAGGGGGAAGAGAAGGCATCAGAATCAGAGTCAAAAGTGCTGTCCCTGCTCACATCGTCAGCAGACAGCTCCAAGGAGCCCTCGTCCTCCCTGCAGTCCAGGCCCTCCTCCGTGCCCTCCGACCTGTTCTGCTCCTCCTGGGAGCTGACTGTGGAGAGGGTCCCTGAGTCGCTGCGGGGGGGCTGCGGGGACCGGTGGGTGCCGCTCTGCGACAGCTTCTCCCCTTCCGAGGAGGGGGCCCCATCCCTCACGAGCCGTGACACTGTGAGGATCTCGTCCCCCTTGAGGGTCAGCGCCCCTCTCTGCTCCGGGGGGGACACGGGCCGGCCGGTGCCGAAGCCCTGGGCGTGGCGGCCGCGCTTCCGGGGCGCTTTGCGCACGGGGGAGCTCTCGGGGGTGATGTAGCGCAGGGCCTCCTCATCCTGCCGCTGGATGCGGGAGTTGGGCACCCAGGCCAGGATCAGCGTGGCTCCCAGCAGCTCGTCCTTCTCCATGTACAAGCACAGATAGCCTGAGAGAGAGCACAGGAGCACCAGCTGTGACACAGAGTCCTGCTAAGGGAACCGCACAACCCTGACATTTCCCTCTCCCCATCTCTCCATCCCTGGAAATGTTCAAGGCCAAGCTGGACGAGGCTCTGAGCAACCTGGTCTGGTGAAAGGTGCTCCTGCCCATGGCAGGGGAATGGAAGCAGATGATCTTTAAGGTCCCTCCTAACCCAAACCATTCCGTGATTCCTGCTGCTTCACTACCACTACAGATGGGCAAAACAAACCCTTTTATTTACCAGGACATAATTCTGTCAAAGGAATTGTGCAGTGCTCAACATCATTCAGTATTTGCAAACCCTTTCAAGTCTGCATGTGGCTTTCGAACAGTCTAAATTCCCTCTAGCATAATTGAACAGAGAAATGATATGCAAATACTTGGACTTCCTGGACAGATTTACTAATCAAGAGTAAATTATAAAATATGTTGCCACATTAAAAAGTTCTACTGTTTCTTAGTTAAACAATTTCAAGTGCCAGCTGAACGTTGATTTCTCAAGAATATTTACCTTAGTGTAGCTAAAGGGCAACAGTTTTCACGGGAAGCCAATGGAAAAAGAAGTCACCCACACCAAAAGGAAAGCAAGGGTCAGTGCTCAGAGAATAATTCATTTTGTGAAGCTAAGCCAAGAGCCACAGGTCTTTGATGAGAACATGAAAGAGCACAGGAACAGATGAGAATAAAAGGACATAGCAGGATTTATCCTCATTTACTCCAGTGCATGCAGCCACAATCAGGCTTTTTGGATTTTCTCTTCACCAGTGGTTGCTGAAGCCACTCCAGCAATGACAGTTACAAGAGGATTCTTGGATTTCCTGAACAATTCATGGACGTGAACGAGTAACAGAAGTTACTGTCCTCACATGACAACTTCTGACTGCACAAAAGGACTTACTAAACCAGGTAAATCCATGCTGGACCAGAAGAGAAAAGAGCAAAATCGCTAATCTTCCTACTAAAAGAGGAGCTGATGGATCACCCCGTGGATGGCTTTCCTCAGACTTCCACAAAACTGCCTTGCTCTGTCCCCCACTGGCACCTCTTCATTTCTTAGAGCCCAAGGTGTAGAGCTTGACAGAAGCAACACCCAGGAGAGAGAAAAAGAGAGAGTGGGCAGTGTCTGCAACACCCCATCACCTGGATGGTGCTCCCCGATGCCCTGCAGCAGCTCAGGGGGGTGGACACAGACATTGTTCTTGGAGTAGATGATCTCCCCATCGAGCACAGAGGAGGAACCGCCGCCGCTGCTGGGAGTCAGGGTCAGGAGGTCAGACGCTTTCGAAGAGGCTCGACGGAGGAGTCGCCCCAGAGACATCGCCAGGGAAATGTTTCCATCATCTGTCAGCTCTAGTCAGGAGCCAAACTCAGAAGATCTGCCAAGAAGGGGGAAAAAATAGTGTGAGAACCAAAATAACGACAGCACAGCACAGCACGTGCCACCCACTGTCTGAGGACGAGCCTCCCATCCATCCACACCTCAAGCAAGAGCCCACAAATGCTGTGGATCTGTAACATCACCTTCATGCTTCAAAGGTGCCGAAGCACAGAATCCCAGGACGTTTTCCTCTGCAATGAAGAAACATGAAGGCAGCAAAACCCCACATGTTAACAGTTCCTGTGGGGAGGAGGCTGAACAGCAATGCTGGTCACTGAAATCCCCCACGGAGGGAACAGCTCAGCATGTGGACTTGCCCGTTGTGTCACTGACCCGGGGATGCCACAGAGCCAGAGCTGATCCCAGAGGTTCCTGCAGCACAGAAATGGCTGAGGCCACGGCACTGAACATGGGGCTGCTGCTCCAGCCACAGCATCTCCAAAAACAACGTCAATCAAACCCACTTCATCTCATGCTTGCCATTTCTGTGTGTTTGAGGTTTTTGGGGTTGGGATCTTTATCTGTGAGGCTGTTTTTTGGTTTCGTTTGGGTTCTTTTGAGCAGTGATGGTTAAATAGAGCCTTGTCAGAGATAAGGCTCAAAAGCCCCGTGCTCACCAGGGCGGGCAGACCCCGGACACAGAGCACGGCAAACCAACTCAAGGCAAACATTTCACCCATCCAGAGTTTCACAGAACTGTGGAGCACGAAACCCAGCTCACCCCCAAATAAGCTCTGTGCTCAAATGAGATGTGCTGCTTGCTGGGGCTGATGATGAGGAGCTCTGCAGTGGACTCAGAGGGGTCACCCAAGCTATAAAGCATTCAGCAGATGCACCAGGATGTGTTGGGAGAGCAGGAGGGTCTCACACAAAGCAACCCCAGTGCAGAGCAGGCTCCCTGCAGCCATCCCCAGCTGGGAAGCACCAAAACCACGGCAGTTTCTGTTCTGCCAAAACCACAGGAGGAGAGGAAACTCCTACTTTTGTTCCTCCGTGTTTACATGGCCCAGCTTGCTGTGAACAGGCCAGTGTGACCCAGCACACCCCACACACGGCCACGCTCCAGGCCTGGGGCAGCACGGGGAGAGCCCAGCCCAGGCTGTTCCTGGGGACCAGTCCCACGCTGGGCTGCAGAGCGCAGCCAGGAGAGCCAGAAATAGGGCAGACAGGCCCTGGCCCGGGCCATCTTCTGAGGAAATACTTAAGGGCCTAAGCAAGCACTGTCTGATGTTGAACAGCTCTGATTTCCTTAACCCGGTTTTGATGGCAAATCTAGCCAGCCCAGGAGGGCAGAGGGCAGAAATGGCAAAGAGGCTTTTCTCAAAGGGCAGAGTGAGGGCTGCAGGGAAGGAAAATAGCTGTCCTGCCTCTGACAGATTGGTGCATGCAGAAGACTGCAAACGAG
Organism: Melanocharis versteri; assembly: GCA_013397845.1. Taxonomy (NCBI): domain Eukaryota; kingdom Metazoa; phylum Chordata; class Aves; order Passeriformes; family Melanocharitidae; genus Melanocharis; species Melanocharis versteri. The sequence goes on from VZTG01001109.1 coordinate 38,530, forward strand.
ACTGGCAAGCTGTTGACAGAGCCTTCATTAAAGGACAAATTCTTGGTTTAACTGGCAATCACCACATTTGTCAGCTCGAGTCACAGCAGAGGCGGTTTCTGCATTTCAGCCTTTGCTGGGACTTGATGGAGAAGCCTCAACCTTTCTCTGTACCAGCAAGTGTTCAGGATAAGAGAATTACTTTGCAAGTCCTGCACACTCCTGTCTCCTTCTAGCACCAGACACAACATGTACCCTCATGTCTCAGCCCCAAAAAACAAACACCAATCAAGCCCTAAGCTCATTCTTGTCCACGTTGCCAAAATCCACAGTTTCAGGCTCTGGCTTACACCTGGCTGAAAGTTGTTTGTCTCAACCACATTTAAGGAGCAAATCACCTTTCCTCTCATTGCACCCTGCAAGAACAGACAGTAAATTCTGGTGCAACTTCTCCTTCCCCACACTGAGTTACAACATGCTCTTTCCAAACAGGGTCAGGGGAGTCAGGGGCAGTGATGTGGAGTGACCTGGCCGGAGACCTGTGCCTCCAGCACACCTGGGCAGGGTCACCTGTCAGCACAACACTGGCTACAGCAGCACAGACCTTCCTCCACGTCAGCGACTTCCTCACAACCCCAAAAACCTGAGGATGCACATGAGGAAGGTGGCACCAGCTGGCTGCGGCTGCTGGCCAGAGAGTGCTTCCTCAGGAAACACAGGGACAGGAGCTGGAGAGGCCCGTGAGAAACAAGAGGTTGTGTGATGTCCTGCTGCAGCTCTCTGGGCGCTCCCAGGAAGGCTGGGGAGGGTCAGGACGTCTCTGGCAACAGAGGCAGCACTTAATGGGCTTTCACCGAGCACAGAAAGAACAAAGCGACAGGTAAAGATCAAAAGCTGCTCCCTGGAAAGCCAGAGGAATTTAAAGGGGAATCTTGCTTTGATCCTGCAGAACACCTGTTGTTCAGCACTGCCTGCATGTGCAGGTGGACGGCGCTGCAGGTACACACAGGGCTGGGAAGAGGAAACCAAAAAAAAGACAAAGGGTTTGGAATACAATGTCCTGCCAGCTCAGAAATTCGGTCTGTTGGACTCGTCTTGCAGAGGAGCTGCACATCAGAAATCAGAGACCACTGCAGTGCTGCAGACAGTAGCCAGACACACTGGGATATATAAATATCACCAGGAAACTCAATCCTTTCACTGTTCTCATAGGCCAGGGAATTCTTTGTAGCTTTGGCTGAAGGATTAAAGAAAAACAGATGCAAGTCACAGGACAGTTTCGGGGAGGGTGACAAGAGTTATCTGGGCCAGGGAAAGAGATTGCCAAGGGAAGATAAAAGCGAGGGAAATGTATTGAAAGTCTTCACACATGGGAACTGTCACTGCCAAAGAAAGGAAGAGCTGTCGATGAAGGACGGCAGAAGTTGTAAGGCAGTTGAACTGTGGCAAGGAATACCGAGTTTTGTCATTCCAGTAGCTGGGACAATGGTGCACCAGAACAGGGAACCTCAAGGGGCCATTTCCACCACTGGGATTTCAAAGGCTGCAGAAATAGATATGCAGTCAGTCCCAGTGAGGCCCAGATGGTGGACTGGACCTCTGAAGGTCACCTAGTCTACTGGTACAACCCCAAAAATCTCTGAAACTCAGCTTGGGAAAGTGTCTCTCTTTCCTAAATGAACTCCTACAGGAGTTCATACAACACAAAGCAGCAAATAACAAAGAGACCAAATCTGTAGGGTTTGCTCTATTCTCAGCCCTTTTCCATGCGGGACAATGTCTGCACACGAAATCCATGGGTCGTGGGGAGAGGCAGGAACTGCTGCTGCCTCTTGGGAAGGCAGCAGGAACCGTCCCACAGCTCAGGCAGCAGGAAATCAGCACCATTCAAAAAACCCCATTTTTCATATGAATTTCGTATTTATCCGCTGATCTGAAGGGATTCTTCTCAGTGTGGCAGAGCCAGCTCAGCTCTCCAGAAGCTGAAGCACTGAGTTAGCTGATAAGCTCTTGCTGAGTGCCAATATTTATTAAGCACACACACATTTTCTTCTCCCACACATCAACTGTTGCCACTAAAAATCTTCGCTCCAGCTCCTGTGTCTGTTCACACAGCCCTGGCTGCTCTCCCAGTCAGTGCCAGCACTTCTCAGCTTCATGAGTGAGAAAGCGCTGGGGAGCCAATTCCTGAAATCACCCGCGGAGCCTCTTCCCCAGAGCCTGTCCAGTTCCAGCCAGCAGCATCCAGACCGGCACTGGCTGCTCGCTCCCGCAGCCATGCCCTTCCCTGCTCAGGAACCATCCACAGGATCCTGTTTGCCTTGGCAGATCGCACCTCACTTGGCACCTGCTGCTGCACCAAATGCCGCTGCCTCCGGTTGTGCGAGATTCCTGTATCCCGGCCCAGGAGGGCAGCGCCGGCTCCGGCACAGCCGGCACATCTCCCGGGGCGCTGGCACCGGGGGCACCGGGGGCACCCCAGCTCCTCTCCCTGAGGAGCCCAGCCCGGAGCGGGGCCGGCTGCATCCCCATGTGGACGTGGAGTCCTAAGAATTTTCTCCTTCTCATGAACTCTGTAGGAAAACAGGATAAACTGGGACATTTTTACTCTCTTTCTAATCTTATGTTTTGCTAACTGGAGCTGTAAGGCTTCACCCAATCCCCCTGAAGGGTGGGATGACACTGTCCAATCACTATTATGTATGTATCTCTGTATAAAAGTTAGAATCAAAATAAAGTCTGTCACACTTCTGCTTTCTACGGCTTGGTGTGGATCTGCTCGCCTTACTGCCGCTCACAGCGACAGACCCACAGCCCCCAGCGCCGAGCCCTCCGTGCGCTCTGGCTCCCAGGGCACATTCGCTGTGCAAGACTTTCAGAGCTCTACAAGCAACATAGGCCGAGCTGCAGGGCTCGGGAAGTGAAATGTGAGACCTGCAGCGTGTCTAGGCACGGCGGAGAAACACGAGCTGTCAAACAGCAGCACCGCATTCAAGCATGAAATGTCTTTGGGAAGAAAAACGCAACAGGCTCGTTTTCTTTCTTGCCCTTAATAACTTGAATTTAATTTTACGTATTTAAGGAGTGCACAGTCGCCGCGGCAGCGGGGCTCAGACACTGCACAAATTCCTGCCTCATTCCCCTCTTGGGAACAGCAAAGGCCGGGTTTGGAGCTCTCAAGCACAGAGCGAGCGGAGTACGGCAGCCTGGAGTCAGGACTCAGCTTCCTCCCAGTCCTCCGGGTGGAATTGCTGTGCCACTCTCAGCTGGTCACTCACTTGATCTCTACTCCTCTACAGGCACGAGAGCCCTTGTACAACCTTCCCTTTGTATTACAACACCTTGACATTGGGAATAAAAAAGAGAAAAGCTTTCCTAACTCCTCGCTACGCTGGAGCCAGTTAAGAGGATCCAGCCAAATCAAGGAAAAGCGTTTACCACAGGGAGCCACTCTGAAGTCATCCCATCTCATGGGGAGAATTATGTAGGTCACCAAAAAGTCTTTCATTGCTGCCCTGCTGGAGCAGCAGTGGCTCACGGAGCAAGAGCAAAGGGAAGGGAACAGCCAAAATCCCCTCAACTCCAAATGCAGCCACTTCAGCGGGACCGATTTCAGCTGAGCAGGTAAAAAAGGGGCAGCAGCCTGAATCCTGCAAGGCTGTGACTCAAGAGATGAAGAGGGAAAGGGAATGTTATGTCAGGGTTGGCTGCTCCCGGCCACACCTGCTCAGGCATCAGAAAGCAAACAAAAAGCAAACAAAAAGCAAACAAAACACTCACCCATCCCCAGCACCAAACTCACCCCCAGCCCACGCTGTCTCTGAGACAATCCGTGTGCCACATGTCCCTCCACCCCTGATTTACCAGCTTTTCATGTCACTTATCTGCACTGCTCGGGCCACAGCAAACGCTTTTACGACATTTTATTTCCAACATCCTGTTGCTGTGTCCTGATAACACTCTCAGGACCCGATACTCAAAAACCAGCAGCTCAAACCCCAGGAGCCTGGATCACAGCTGAATGGACGAGCTGACTGCAAACTCTGCTCTCAGTACGACAGACATCAGACCACACATCACCTCTGCCACTGGGACACCCTGGAACAGCCCCTTTCCCCAGACACAGCTGGGCTGTGCCCCTTTCCCTCCCTCATTCCCTGACAGACGGAGAAGCAGCTTTCAGAGACTGTCCGGTTATTGCCAGGACATGAACAAGCTCCTACAAACTCTTAGGAGGCTTCTACAGAAGCACCAGCAAGTCCAAGATCTTTATACTGAGCTGTCCCAGCCTTCACATTTCTGCTGTTTTCCCTTAAAAGAACTTTCATTCTTCTTCCTATTCCAAGTAGCAACTAAGAACAAAACACCTCTGCAAGACAAGCTCCCAGCCTGAGATCCGAAAAGGCAAATCTCCCAGAGGAAGCAGCCGAGTTATTTTACAGAGTGTCAGCAGCACAGAGAGCAATACACCACCCCACAACCCCTGCCTGCAGCATCCCGAGGCCACTCATCAAACCACTGCCAACGATCCACCTTCTCCGCAGGTAACAGAGCTCAGGTAGATGTTGGGGTCACCTGGGAGAAGACCAGCTCCCCAAAGGGAAGGAAAACATTGAAATACCCCGAGCTGCAGGGAGCCGCACCGAAATAACGGAAGAGAAAGTTTAAGAACTATTTAGATTTCCACCAGCGCCGCCGGCGGCACCCCGACCCCCGGGCAGCACCCCGACCCCCGGGCAGCACCCCGATTCCCGGAGCATCCCGGTTCCCGGAGCATCCCGACCCCCGGGCAGCACCCCGACCCCCGGGCAGCACCCCNATTCCTGGAGCACCCCGATCCCCGGGCAGCATCCCGGTTCCGGGCAGCATCCCGACCCCCGGGCAGCACCCCGACCCGTGGGCAGCATCCCGATTCCCGGAG
>VZTG01001109.1:43708-54667 GCA_013397845.1 Melanocharis versteri
GCCTGGCAACGGGAACATGGCGGAGCCGCCGCGGGTGAGTCGGGTCGGGCCGGGCCGGGCCGGGCCGGTGCTGCCCGCCCGGGGCTCCTCCGCCGGCCCGGACCGTGCTGTTCCGTCCCATCCCATCCCGCCCCAGTGCCGCCCGGCCCGGGATCGCCCGTCCGCTCCACCGCGCCCGAGATCTCCCGTCTCTTCCACTCCCGTCCCGTCCCGTCCCGGTTCTGTCCCCTCCATCGCGGCCCGGTACTGCCCGGTCCGGGTTCCACTGCAGCCCAGCACTGCCCGGCACTGCCCGTCCCCTCCACCGCCGGCCCGGTACCGTTCGGCTCCCCGGTGTGTGCCCCGTGCCCAGTCCCGCTGCTCACCCTCTCTTTAAAAAGAAAGAGAGAAAGAAGAAAGAGAGTAATTTGGCTACATGTTGTGCTAGCTGGAAGAATTTATTTAATAAATCTGTAAGGACATTTTTTAAAAATAGATGCGAACGTGAAACTGTAAGTGATGTGGAGGAGTTTCGTCTCTCAGTGCTTGCTGGGTGACTATTTCTGCGAATGAGATTAAACTGCTAAATTAAACTTCTGCGCCCTGTGGCAAAAAATCCCACAGCATTAAAATTAAACGCAAATGGCAATGTGCTGCTCTGCTTTTCACCTGTGCTGTGTGCCAGGCCATGGAAGCAGGGAATGGGGGTGACAGTGGAGTCTGTTCCTCTGGAGGAGCAAACAGAGTCGTTGCCCCTGCAGAAAGAGAGATCTGGCTGTTTGTGGGGTCTGCAGAAGTGGGACACTATAATTATATTTTGGGAGCATCTCCGTGCTGGCTTTAGAACCAGGCCCTGGTGTTGATCCTTGGTTTGCATCGCTCGTGTCTCGTGACAAAAATGAGCAGATGTTTGGGGGTAAATAGCGTTAGGTGGGAAAGGTGATGGGTTTTATGTTTCGGGAAAAATCACCTGAGACTTTCCCAGCTGAGGTAGAATGTGACAAACACTTGTCCTCCTGAACAGGGCGACATGGAGCAGCCAGGTCCGGGCGGAGGAGCTCCTCCCCTTCCCTCGGGAGCGCCTGCAGCGGAGCCGGACACCTGCACAGAGCCAGGTATCCCCAGTGCCTCTGCAACATCTCTCGAGCACAGCCTCTGGTTTTCTCCCTCTCCTGTCATTGTTAATCCAACCGGAGGCACAATGCTATGAAATCTAATCCTAGTCCTTTATCTTTTCCCTTTTTTGTGGTGGGGTGGGGTCCAGGGAGCAAGGGACGACCCAGTTCTCACCATGCAAAGCCGACCTTTGAGCTCCCGAGTGATCATGGCAACCAAAGATGGGAAAAGGGAGCTGAGGAACACGCGATAAGGAAAAGCAGGGGGGAAACAGCAGAAGAAACAGAACTGGTCGTCTTGGATCCAGAACATGTGAGAAATCTTCAAATCTTGTTCTTTGCAGAGTTGGTGTTTGTGTTTCTCTGAAATGTGAGGTGAGCTGTAAGCAGTGGCTCAGCTGTTCAGCTGCACGTGTGAAAATCAGTTTTGCCAAAGTGTTAACTGCTGGCTGTGTCACTCAATCCTGACCCCAGAGCTGCAGGTTCAGAAGTGAGCAATGCAGTGGGTAAATGTGATCCCTTCAGTGCCCATGAAAGAGAAGTCCTTGCAGCGAGAGTGAGCGCGTGGGTTCTCAGATGCAGCTCCTCTGGCATGGTTCTGCCTTTCAAATATTCTCACTTCTTGGCATCAGCAAATACCCACTGTGTAACATCTCTCACTTGCTGCAGTGAGTGTAGCTAAAATAAGAACACAAGTGTCTGTGGCAGAAATAAGATGTTTTATTGGGTGGGGGAAGTAGCAGTGAGGCTTCTTCACAATCTATTTACACAAGAATGTTAAAGTTTATTAATGCCATCCTTCTTCACAGCCTCTGATGACAAGATTCCAGGCTGCCCTGAAGAATTACCTCACCAAGCAGATTGAACAAGTGAACCTAGACCTCCATGAACTGGTACACAGCCTCTCCTTTGCCTTGCCACAGCCCCTCCCGTCCGAGCTGCTGGGACACAGCTCCTTCCCTCTTGTGTCTGCAGAGGACAGCAACGAAGACCAGCAAAGGGCAGAGAGAAGAGCTCGGGGTGATCCTCTATGGGGCCCAGCAGCAGCTGGGGCAGCTGGAGGTGGAACTGGAGAAGAGCCACGAGCGCTGTTCTGAGGCGGCCGCAGCGCGGCAGAGACTGGAGGAGGAACTGGAGGGCCTCAGGGGTGCTCACAAGGAAATCTGTCACAACACAGATGAGGAACGCAAGAAAGGTGCTGAGGCAGTCCTGGCAGTGTTTCCCAATTCTAGGGCTGTGTGGAGAAATTAATTTGAATTTAAGTCAAGCACTGGATTGAAAAATACAGCAAAATAATTAATCAGGAATAATGCGCTCATTGAAAAGCTTCACAGATACTCCTGGAATTCTGTGAGCTGGGAATCCAGGAATTGCTTGCCAGGATCTTTAGCTTTGCTTGTGGAGCTGTACTCCAAAGCTGATGTAAATATTCATGCTGGGGAGGGCTGGTTTAGCTGGTATGTGAGAGGTTTTGCTTTGGGAACTTCTGTATTTCTTTCTCTTCTATCTCTGTTTAAGGTGTACCCTACAAACAAACTTCTCTGTAACTATTTTTCCTCCTGTCCCCCCAGTTTCTGCAATGCAGACCCAGATTGAAAACCTGGCCTTGGAGCTCTTCTATGTGCAGAACATGGACCAGGACATGCACCACAGGGTTTTACTGATGAAACAGTCGGCAAAGAGGGCTGAGGCAGAGAGGATCCAGGCTGAGGTGGAAAAGAAAAAACAGGTACCAAGAAAAACTATCTTTGGTGTAAATAAATGCAGGTGCCAGCAGTGAGTCTTTGAGGATGTGCCACCTTGTCAGAAGGAAGGCTAGAGCAACTGAATCGTGGAAGATGAGTGGGGATATTTTTCTCAAATAATTGAAAAAGAAAAAAAATCCAGAGGCTTTTCTAAAAAGGAGAAGAAGCCCTGCCTGCCCCCAGACAGTGACACCAGAGGGTTTGCAAGCCGTAGGACAGTAAATTGCTCTTCACTCAAGGAAAGGGGGTGTGGGAGAAGGAAGATATTTAATGAAAAAATATCATGTGTACAGGTCTTGAGAATAATTCTGAATCACAGCGAATTTCACAATGGAAAGTGAACTTTGGGAATGAGCGGAGCCGGTCGGTGCAGGAGCTCCCTCTGCTGCCTTCCAGGACACAATCCACGGGGTGCTCCTAATGCAGAATTCCATGCAAACTTTGGAATACAGCGGGTTTAGGAGGGTTTTAACAAAGGATTTTGAAATACACATTATTAAGATTCCCAGTAGCTGGACAGGTGGCTCAGTGTAATCCGTCATGACAGGAGGGAATGTGGCTTCAGAGCTGACCTATCAATTTACTGCTGCAACTGGAATAATAATAAACAGTCAGCAAAAGTTTCATTCTCCTGCAAGTCGTCCCTGCTGCAGTCGTGAGCCATTTGTGTATGAATGGGAAAGTTTCAGTAGGACTCAAATCTAATCCAGTTGCCAGTTTTAAATCCTTTTTTAGCTGATATTATTCTTGCAGGACACGGTTGGTTTAGACTGAGCTTCCATGACTCACCCTGGACTGTTTGGCTCTGGCTCTGTAGGACCTTCTCGTGGACCAGTTAACAAGAAAAGTCTACCAGCTCCAGGAACAAATTGCTCTGTTTGAAGCTCAGCTTGTGGCCCAGGCAGAGGACACAAAAGTGACCCGGCAGGCAGTCAGTGAGGTAGGAGGGGATTTGTCCCTTGTGGTTAATATTTCCCTCTGGCAGGGCTGACCCCTTTGGCCCATGCCCACGTGGTGTGCACAATGTGGGACAGAGTTTCACAGTTTGTTCCTGTTTGGAAGAATGAGGACTTTTTTTTCTTTTCCTTTGTCCTTAAGAAGTGCCTGTAAATCACTTCCTCCTGCCCTTCTCAGTAGTTTTTTCTTGCAGACCTGTGCTCTGTGGACTGCTGAGACAATGAACCAGCCACAGAGTTGAAGCTGATTCTGCTCAGCACATTATTAAAAAGACAAAAAAAATTGTATTGTAACATGAATTTGTTTTTTTCAACACAGTGTAGATTCATCCTGTCTGCCATCTCTCTGTGTCCCAGGCTGCTCTGGAGGTCCAGGCTATTAACATGGAGAAAAAGAGGCTGATGGACCACTGGAACAGCAGCTTGGCTGGAATGAAACAGAGGGACGAGGCCTATGTTGTCACTCAGGAGCTGCTGAGGTACGGTCTGAAACCAGGCCCTGAGGACACCTGAGGTTTGGGCAGGAGGGATTCTGGAGGGGGACTCCAGTGTGTCTCCTGTGGGGTTTAGCACTGTGTGGGCAGGGCGTGCCAGGCAGAACAAGTTTCCTGCTCTAAAGCACATCATAAATTTAAAGGATAAGCACAGTGCTTTGTTGCTGTTTGCTTTATCCTAACCACATCTCTTCCTTGGAATGTAGGGGTTTCTTGAAGCTGTTTAGAGTTTTTATAATCGTATTGTATTCCTTTAAAAGAGCTCCCTCACCTTTGCAACATCTCTTACTCCAAAGAGCTGGATGTCAGGAAGGGTTTATCTCTCATTATCAGGGTTTTTCGAGGCCTTTGGAAATGTTCAGGAAAACTTCCCTGTTGTTGCCAGAGGAAGTGTTTATTTGCCCTGGAGCCTTAAAGCTTGACTGATTCTCAGAGAACAAACAATCTGCTTTTGTATGGTGATATCCTGGTTGGAATGGGGGCTGGGACAGTACTGAGAAGGAATCAATTTTCCTACACGAATTTACTTTTAAATCTTAATGTCTCCATCCATCTCCTGCTGACTCTGCACTGTCACAGCAGCTGAGCCCTTACAAAGATCTTCCTTCTTGGGCAGTTGTTGCTGCAATCACGTGTTTGAAAGAGGAATTTGTGGGTGGCTGTTCAGCACCAATCCCTGTGATGATTTTCCATCCTCTTTGCCCCTCTAGCAACTACAGACGTGACCTCAAGTCCCTAGAAGGGGACATCCATGGCTGTGGGAAGTCCATCAGGAAAGAGGAGGAGAAGAATGAGAACCTTGTCAGCCTCCTGAACCGGTCCCAGAACGATGCCACTGTGACAAGGAAACTGATTGCCCAGTGCCTGCTGGAGCAGGAGGCCCTGCAGGTTCAGACTGGCACCTACACTCGTGTTCTCCGTGAGACAGAGCAGGCCCTCAGCAGGACCAAGATGGTGAGGAGAGTCCTTGGGAGATGAATCCTTTTGAATACTTGAATTGAATGCCCTTCTTCAAACGGTTGTAGTGATCCTGTCTCTGTCTCCCAACCTTTTAGGACCAAGCTGCTCACCTGAATGAGTTGCTGGCCATCAGGAAGGGTATAGAGAAGGGAACTTGTGTCAAAGAGCAGCTAGAGAGTGAAATCATGGCAAAGCTTCAGGACCAGATGATATCCAGCAAAGTTGCAAAGCACTTCTCCCAGCTGGCTGAAAAGCTTCGGAACAGAAAAAGCAACCTGGTATGGCACCCCCACCTTGGAAGGAGCCACGGGGGCAGTGGGTCCCCTGCAGGGTTTGTCTGTGACTTTGTTCTGGTTTCAGGTCTGCATTGAAGCTCTGCTGAGTTTGCCTCTCCAATCTGGTTCTTCCTATGATCTTATTGCAGGATTCTGGTGTATGTGAGAGAGCTTGGCCAAAAAGGCCTGGCACAAAACACACTGTTCTTTACTTAAAAAATGGGGCAACGTGATGAATCCTGGGAGTATTTACTGTAAAGTATTAGCATTTCTTGTGTACTGGAGAAAAACAATGGACATGTGGTACTTCTGTAATCTAATTTTAACTCATTTTTATTTCTATAATTCATCGTGGCATGGGAGGCAGGCAGCTCTCAGTTCTGAGGAACGTCCAGGGAACAGTCCAGCCTGACCCACAGCTCTTTATTCCATGATAAGCTGCTCTCTCTGGGAGTGTATAACTGGATCACTTAGAAAACTCAGCCCAGCAGTTCTCACACCGAGTGCTGTGCTGGCTGTTAGGTGAGGGGGGTGTGTGCCAGGCGTGGTGGAGAAGGGACAGTGCAGTGATGTCCTGGTACTGGTGGCAGGTAACTGGAGACAGCTGGGCAGGGGGTCATTGCAGAAGGGATGAGTGAGGTCTCTTACAGGTTTTGGAATGTTTAGGCTCCTTAATGCTTTTCAACAGCTGTATGGCAGAGGTAGATATTGTATTACCTGTCAATTGATGGAGAAGCAAAGGTACACAGAGGGTAAGTAGCTTATGGCCTGTAGTACAGACCTGGGAGTAGAATCTCAATCCCCTGGCTCCTGTGCTGGGACAAGTGGCATTGCAACTCAACAAGGGGCTGTTGGGGACAGTGATGTGTTTTCTCTCTTGATATTCTCAGGAGCTGCATTTTTACAAGGTTGAGAATGATGTGGCCCAGATTATTCTGAATGCAACTAATACCAGCTGCAGGCTGACAGTTCACCAAAAAACACTCTGTGACGTGGACAAGGAAATAAAAAACATGAATGAACTGATCGCCTGCCAGGAAAATGAGATTGCAAAGTCCAGGCTCCTGGCTGACAAGAAGGGAGGGATCATCTGCCTGTACAACAAGAAGCTGGAGATGCTTCTTGCTCAGCAGGGGGTAGGTACTTTTGTATTTCAGTCCCAATTTTGATCTTATTCTTTGTGGTGGCCACAGATGCCCCTGATCAATGTAACTGTGTTGAGTGTTGGGTAGTTCAAACGTTGCACTGTGATTTAAAAGCTGCATTGGTTAATGCAGGTGTTTATGTTTATCAGACAGTTCATAATGCAGTGGAGGGAATTGTGAAATGAGGGTGTGCCTGGCACAGATCCCTGCACGGACTTGTCTGCACCTGATGAAAATGTCAAATGGCATCAATGAGTAAACAGGACCTTGTTGGAAAAGATCCTATTTATTTATCTGCACACATGGAGGATGGGAGAGTGGGGCAGGCAGGGAGATTTCAGTTGTTTGAGGGTTGGCCCTGTTGGGATGATTCCCAGATCTGTCCCTGGCAGTGTAAGGCCCTATGGATACCCACAGGGAAATGAGTCCTATGGCACATCCTCTGCAAACTTTGGAATGTCCAGATGCTGTAGACAGACAACTCCAGCAGCTTCTGACTGATTTATCCCAAACTTTGCTCTTGTACAGGGGCAAGAACTGGGACCACTGGAAATTGAGATCAACCAGCTGAACAAGCAGATAGAAGAATGCAGTTCCGAGGTGATGACGTTGCAGAAGTACTGGCTCAATGAGCAGAAGGAGCTGGTCAAGCTGACACGGGAGCGGGAGGAACAAATCACCTCCCTGGATACGTTACAGAAGCAGATCATCATCATGCAGCAGAGGAAACTGCGCGTGGAAAGTACGTCAGCCCCTGACCCTTCCTTAAATATTCATCTGTGAAGGGAGGGAAGAGGGAGTGGAGGGCTACAGATGGGAAAGGCTGGACCTGCCCCAAGAGTGCTGCTGGCTGTGTGTGAGCAGGAACACCAACAGCCCAGGCACTCCTGCTGATTGCACGTCGTTATTCCTATAAGGATTGATCCTACTGTCCTGACAGTCAGACTCTACGTGACAATGTCACCTGTTACACTTGTTAAATAAAGTTTGCAAGTAGTGGGTAGGTAAATGTCCCCAGCAATGACAGCACTTTCCTTGGCTAAACCCAACTTTTTTCTACAGGAGTCTCCTTCAAAACCTTTTCCTTGTTTTCTGAGCTTGTGGGAAAACATTCTGGCTGGACACATGGCACATGGGTGGCTCTGCCTGAGGTGTTGCCAGCTCTGATAGCAGTTTGTCACACCTTGTCTGTGTTCAAAACGGTGCTCAGGGGAATTCTAAGACTTTTTTTTGTTCACCCATAGATGAAATTCAGCAGGAAATAAAAGAACAGAAGGACGTGGAACGGCACATGAAGAACATATCAAATGACTTGATAAAGTTGAACATGTTGATCAACAAGAACAACAGCAGTGTCGAGGAGCTGCAAAATGGCAAAATCGTCACAGAGAACGAGTTTGTGCAGTCTCTCAAGGTACTGAGGCACCTGGTCATTCCCAGGTCTCAGCCTCCCGTGCAGATCAGATCCTGGAAAACCTCCTCAGCCTGACAACGTTGTACTGTTTTGTTCTTCCAAAATCTAGGCAGCAGAAAAAGAATCCATGGAGATGCAGGAGAGACACAGCCAACTGACAGAGGAGAAGGAAAGGCTCCTGAACAGCCTGGTAGAAGCAGAGTAGGTACCAGAGTGCCACAGTCCTGTCTGTCTGTGTCCATGTTCTCCTCCAGTCACCAAACCTGGCACCAGCAAATGTGCCTCTAGCCTTCCTGGAGAAGGGGGTAGGACTTTAATGAGTGTTTGAAACACAGAAACTGAAAGGTGTTTCAGCAGTCTCTGGAACCAGAGCTGGGAGGATGGTGGCTTTAACAGTTCCAGCCTGTGTGAGCTGGACATTGCCAAGATCCATCTGGGAAGACTCTGCCAGTAACTGGCAGTGAGTGTGCTGCACTGGGCAGGTAACGGGGTCAAGCTTTCTCTTTCCTTCCCCTTTCTTCTCTGAAGGCATCAGATCCTGCTGTGGGAGAAAAAGATCCAGCTGGCAAAAGAGATGCGAGAAGCAACAGATTCTCTGTTGGAACAAGGCGAAATCCATGACATGAAAACAGAGATTCGTCGAATGCAAGTAAGGCACTGGGAAAGAGGGCTGAGGAGGGGAAGCCAGCCAATGTACTCAGCCTTGGAGTGGCTGAAACGTGAGGCAGGAGATGAGAAACAGGCTGGAGAAATGGCATCTTCAGGGCCCAGGGCAGGACTCTAAACCCACCACAGCCCGACTGAACTGAGCACATCCAGCCCACACATCCCGCATTCCCCGTGCCAGGCTCAGCAGAACCTGGATACTCCCAAGAAATCTATTTAAATTGCAGTGTGTCTGCCACCTGATTCTGTGTCCCTGGTTTATAAGCAATGTTGATTTCTAAATATTGCATCACTTTAATCACTGGTTTAGGGAAGTGTTCCCTCTCCTGGCAGAGCAGCTCATCCCCTTCATTCTCAGGATGCTTCTGCTTTTCTGCTTCTGCTCTTCCTAACGAGGTTCAGACTAACATTTTGAATATTGGTGTAGACAACTTGATAATCCAGGCCTCTGCCTTCCAGATCCACACACAGCAAACCAGGTTTGGATTTGGACCAAATCTGGCTTGCAGGCACTCGTGTCACATATGTCTGGTTTATGCTGGTGGGATGTGCCACCCAGGCAGCTCCCCTTGGTGCTCTTGGTAAACATCTGGTGTTCTGAGGCTGGCTCGTGTCTTGGCAAACGGCAGGTCCGCTATGGGCAGCTGCTGAAGCAGCAGGAGACGTTGATTCGGGCGATGGAGGCGTGCGTTTCTCACAGAGAGACGATAACGAATCGGGCAGAGGCTCAGAGCAAAGTGGATAAGAAACACAGCACCAAGAGCGACTTCCAAAGCAGGAGAGAGGAGCTGAAGAGGAAGATCAGGGAAACCCAGGAGGTGAGCAAGGAAAGTGGGGCTGCAGGAGCTCACACAGCTGGGGTTGGCCTTGTGATGAGCAGCAGTGAGCGCAGGAGTGTCCCTGCACAGACCCTGCACCAGCACAGGGGCAGGTTTTGGAAATCATTCATTGAAAATCCCCCAAAATCGAGTTCTGGGAGGATAGTCAGGAATGCAGCTGAGCTAAAGAACTGAAATCTGCCATCTCCTTCTCTTCCATTTACTAGAACATTTATGAATGCAACCAAACCATGCAGGATCTGGAGAACATCCAAGAGTCCCTCAGTGCCACCTTTCCAGAAAAGAAGCAGGAATTGTGCCAGCTCCAGGCTGAGACCGACAGCCTCAGCTTGGACATGGAATGTCTTCAGAACGAGAAACGATGGGTGAGCACATGCACTCCCTTACAGCATGTGAGCCAGACAGAGCCTGCTGCTTCCTCTGCTGCCAGCTCTGTCTCAGCTCCGTCCTGAACTGGGTGTGCTCAGTGTGGCAGTACAGCAACACATTAACTGAGCACATTCTGGGGGCTCACCAAGAGCCAACTTGACGTATTGAAACCCTGCCCTGGCAAGGGTTGCCTTATGTACGTGGGAATTTCTCTGATTTATGGAATTCTGTGACGTCTGTGCTGCTCCAACACCCGGGTTGGGGGTGCTGATGGCTGTTACGGTGGGGAATTCACAGCACTGTCCCTCCCTTGTGCAACGTGATGGTCACAGCACCTGACACGAGTTCCGCCCATGGTTTTCCTGCTGTCACAGCCCCTTTCCTTTTTGCTTTTCTCAGAACCTGTTGGAGCTTGTGGCCCACCAGGCACACCAGAAGCAGCTGCAGGCGCTGAGGGAAGGGAGGTACAAGGCCCTGTGCCACACTGAAGAGGCCTGCACGAACCAGCAGGAGAAACTGCAGGGTCGGCTGCAGACCATTAACACCATCGTGCAGCAGATCCAGGAGGAGCAGCCCCAGCACCAAAGGGCTCTGCAGTGGCTCAGTCACTGCTTGGGATCCAAGCTCGGGTCGGAGAAAGCCTGACAGAAACAGAGAAAATACATGTAATATCTTTTCTATTCTTCCACAGGCTCCAGACTTTGTAAATAAATAAATAAATACAGAAAGATAAGCAGGTGTAGGGTACAATATTTACTTTGTCGGGTATGATGTTTATTTAAGACGTACCATTGTAATTCTTTCGGTATGTTTCTGTTTACGTTTCACTTTCGCTGCTCCGAGCAGCGCCTGGGCCCCGCCTCCGCGCCCCGCCCCGGGGCCGCTGTAGCCCCGATTTCCCGGGTGCGGGGGCGGCTCGGTCCCGTTCTCGCCCCGGCTCTTGCCCAAGCCCCGGCAGCAGCGGGGCCGGGCGGCTCCGGGGCGGCGGAGCGGCCGCGCGGT
>VZTG01001115.1:2905-21470 GCA_013397845.1 Melanocharis versteri
TGTGATAAATACATATTATAGTATTGGCTTTTCGCAAAGATCAGAATGAATATTATTTGTATAATGTTAATTCTTATAGAGATAGCTTTTGTTATAAAGATATAATGATAATTAAATGCCTTTATTTTTCTTTGTTCTAACTTAGATATAGTGGAGAAATAACTGTTAGAATGTAGCTAACTTACAATGATTAAACCATCTGCTTAGTTGGATAACATCCAAAGCACAGGTGTGACCAGGTTCCCTGCCACAAGACACTTCTATCAACAGCATCCACCTGCCAATGGAGAAAAGATACAGGATTCTCCAAAAGGACTATGCATGCTCTAAAAAGGTGGATCCAAGGAGGAGTCATGCTAACTAGCTCCTGCAACATGTAAAATAGTTTGGGGGAAAGTTTAAATATGCATAATTGTTTATGAATATGCAACAGGCTGATGCAATAGAAAGAGTATGTAAAGGGGGTCTCCCTGTAACAAGGTGTGCTCTTGGCCGAGTGCCAGGGCACCCAGTGCTGTTAAATTTTGCTTTATCCTTTGTCCCTTATTGTCTTTAATTAAACTCTAAAATTTTAACAGGAGAGTGAACCTCATTTTTCACACCTGTTCCCTGTTCAAAAGCTGGAAGCAAAAGAAGAGGCTTTTTTCACAGCTTTTTCCTGTTTTAAATATGCGATCTGGAGGTGTATCCAGTTTCTACCATTGGTTTATCCAAACCCCAATACTCAGAACTAGCTGGCCATTAGTCCTGTCAGGAACTTATGGCCAACCTATGACAGTGTGGAACCTTTTCTCTCTGGAGAGCAGGAGGTTTGGGAAAGCCTCATGCAGTTTTCCAGCAGTTCAAGGGTTGCTACAAAGAGAATGGGGGCTCTTTCATTCCGAGGATTCCCATGGAGAAGACTGAGTCTTTTCCAAGGGGTTCACTTGTTCAAGAACAGAATGCTCCAGGGCAGCTCCCCAAGAGGGGAGGAAGTTCTGCGAGCAGGACCTGCTCCATTTTGGCCGTCTCTCCACTGCAGTGGACATTCCTGCCAGGAATTTTTTCTGGTGCACGGTCCTCGTGGGGTCATAGCTTCCTTCATGGTACATTCACCTGCAAATGTCTCCTCAGAACAGCTGACCCCACTCAGCTCTTCTGTGTGGGTGTTGCTGATCCCAACCTATGAAACCTCTCAGTCCTGTGTGTTTGGACAACAGCAGGGCAGAACAGTAAATGTGAGGGAGGTGTCAGAAAAGAGGAGGTTGTGTGCTGTCCCCCAGCATTGCTGATTTTTCCCCCTCCCACCCCCCGCATTCCCCCCTTTCTGTCAGGTTTGGGAACCGTTTTCTCCCTGCTGGTAGTTGCAGTGGAGTAGCCAGGGATGTGTTTATGAGCTCCAAGAAAAAAAGGCACAAAGTAAAATCTACTGTAGGGAGTCCCACCTTCTGCTCCCTCCATCGTTTGCTCTGAGCTCACTGGAAAAGCTGACATGGATGGAAAGAATCAGAGGCCAAGGCTTGGATGCAAAACAATTTTATTGACTCTAAACAAGGAGCTGGTTCTCAAAGAGCACCAGGAGCAGTGGGCAGTGTCCATCTGCTGGTCTGCAGACAGAGGAAGGGAGAGAAGCCAACAGGTCCCACAAGGCTGACATGGGGTGGTATTGACAGGAAAGGAATGCAAGAGAGAGAAGAGAGGAGAAGAAGGAAGCAAAAGTCGGAAGCCCTACATACAGTGTCCCAAAATTCTGTCTTCATTCCAGCTCCAGATTCTGAGGTGGTGGAGGTTCTTGCCCGAGGATGTTGCCCACAGATTTAGCAGGGGGGACAACATCTGCTGCCACCGTAGCAGTTGGTGATGCAGGAGATGTCAAAGCCCCCAGAGCTGATGGGCACTCCGCCACAGCTGAGGATGCTGCCAACGGCAGCGGAGGTGGAGGATCCCAGCACGGTGTTCTGTGGGAAGGAGCTGAGGATGGGGCCGGGCAGGGTCACCACCACGGGCGAGGGCTGGATGGCCACGGTGGAGCTCTGGCACTGCCTGACACAGCACTCATTGCAGCTGTTGGCCAGCGGGCAGGGGCCGCAGGGCTGGCAGCAAGGGTTGCAGGGCGGGCAGCAGGACATGGCTCGGGGTCACAGGTGCACCTGGCACAGAGGGCAGGGAGAAGCAGAAAGTGAGAACACATGAGAAGCAGCTCCACACCCAAACACCCTACAGCCGTGACAAGTCCTGGTCCCCCTTGCACTGGCCAGCTCAAAGCCCAGGAGCCACCTCAGCCAAGTCCCAGCCTCTCTCTGTCTGCACAAGACCTTCTCTCCCCTGGCCTCTGCCAGCAGAATCAGCTCCCAGCCCTGCACTAGGACAGCCCCTCTCAGCTGAGACCTACAGCCAGGAAAGAGCTGGTGTTGAAGCAGGAGGAGGAGGAGAAGAGGCTTCCCACTCACCTGATTTCTGAGGAGAAGGAGGTGAGAGAAGTGGATGGGAGAGCAGAGACTTGGGCTGCCTTTTATAGCAGTCCTGCACTGCCTCAGGCCCACAGGCACCTTTGTGGAAGCAATAATTTAGTGACCAGTTCATGTCAAATGTGCACCATCCCAGCTAATGGTAGGGGCTGTGTCCTGGTTTCCTGCACTGCCGCCTTTTCATTTTCTTCCGCCGTGTGCATTCCTGTTTCCTATCTGAAGACTTCTGTAAGGGCTGGGATGAGAGGCCCAAGAATTTCCAGGATATAAACAGGTCAGCACAGGCAGAGTGCTCGGATCATGGTCTGGTGGCATTCCATGTAGGCACGTGATGTTCACCTGTGTCATTCCTGTGGGTTTTTTGTGGCAGAATTTTCAGTGCATCACGCTAATTCTTCTTGTACACATGCACAAGGACTGCCATGTGAGAGAAGAGGAAACATCTTTTTCTCCTTCTCCCCCATCTCTCTCTCGCAGTCACTCTTTGTTTCACTCAGATGGGCTTCTGCTTGCAGGGTTTTTCCTTCTTGCTATATTTGCAGTATCTCAGGGAAATTTTGCTTGTCTCATTGTCCTCGTCCTCTTTCTGTACACTCTCTCTGAGTCCTTTGGGAAGACAAGGACCATATCTGGGGCCAGGTCCCTTCACAGGGTGCTTGAGTTCTCTCCTGTCAGAGTTGTCCCCAACACCTCAACAGAGTGCCCACTTTTTGATGGTTTTCTTTTATGAATGTCCAGATTGCAAGGTTCAAGGGAGGCCTTCCTAAGCACACGTGTGTCAGTCTGTGCGTGTGTGCATCCTGAGGGCCTGTGAAGGTTCTCACAGTTGGCCCCCCTTTGGTGTGTCCTTGAGCCCCACAGAGGCACTGGTTTCCCTGGTGAGACAGAGCCAATGTACAGCTGAACGGTGCTGCCTTTGACCTTGCAGAGAAGTGTCTAGAGAACTGAAATGCAGCCTCTGCCTCTTTCACCCTCCACTTCTTGCTTTATGTTCAGGGAGAACGCCCAGAAATCCTGCCAGCCTCTGCAGGCCTTCATCCCAAATGGATCCCCCTCTGCTGGAGGGTTGCTGATGAGTGAGTGTGGTGTCCCACTCGTAAGGGGGAGGGAACAGCCAAGATTTGTACATGCTGGTGGTTGAGAGGAAAGACCAAAGTCAGAGGGTCCACAGAAGATTTCAAATTTCATTAATAAATTGCACACTTGGCATGGAAATAGGGGAAGGAAGGAGAAGGAGAAGGGGAAGGAGAAGGAGAAGGAGAAGGAGAAGGAGAAGGAGAAGGAGAAGGAGAAGGAGAAGAAGGAGAAGGAGAAGGGAGAGAAAAAAGAAAAGAAAAGAAAAGAAAAGAAAAGAAAAGAAAAGAAAAGAAAAGAAAAGAAAAGAAAAGAAAAGAAAAGAAAAGAAAAGAAAAGAAAAGAAAAGAAAAAGAAAAGAAAAAGGAAGACATCTCAATACTCCTGGCTCATACATCAATACAGCTAGTATGGTGTCCAGGGTCCTGGGAGTACTTCTCAGACTTCCTGGGGGCACTCATTTTAGATAAGATTTCCCTGCAATGGAGCCAATCTTTTTGCTTCCGGTGCAAATGAGTTTCCATGCACAGTCTGTCCTTCTGGCCTATTCTGGAGAGGGGTTGGGGGCTTCAGGGGTCTTTTGTGGCCTTGATTCCTTTGTCCTGGGTCAGCATTAGGTCAACAGTCCATGCCTGCTACTCCACCTCACTCCTGCTTTCCCTCTGCTGTGTTTTGCTTCTCTCCAGGAGCCACAGCAAGGACACTTCTCCCAGGAAAGTGGTGCTCTACCTCCCTAGGGTCCCTTCTCCAGCCACATGATGGTCTTTCTCACCAGGTGTTCTTACCAACAGTCCTTGGTTGTTATTACGGATGGCCAGTGCCCTCCAATCCACTCTATCACTCCCCCTTATAAGGTGGATAGGGAAGAGGAAATAAGAGGGGAAACAACTTGAGGCTTGAGATAAGGCAGCTGGCTAAAGCAAAACCATGCATAACAATCTGCTGTGGAAATTTTTATTAATCTGATTGTGCTTCACACTGTGTTGGACACTCCATCATGTGTAAAAGGGGTGAAGTTTGGTAGCCGGGCCAGAATGCTGCAGGAATGGGCTCGGGGACAAGATTCCAGTGCCTCCCATCACATCTGACGCAGTCAGCTCCAACTGTGTCCCAAGGGGACTCAGCGCTGCCCAACACGGAGCACATTTGTCACACTGCTGATGCCTCTGTGAAAGAGTATTTCATTAGAAATGGTTTGGGCTGGGAGGAAAGGGTTAAAAGCAGAAGAATGAGGAGGATGATTGTAGGTTCCCTCAAGTGACCTTGTAGCTGGGAATGCCAAAGCCTGGAGGGTATCAGTGTGGAAAAAACCACAAAGGATGCCTTCTGCTCTTTATCCTGCTTTTGGAGAAGCAGAGTCTCTGTGTAGAGACAATGCAAATGTTTGGAGAGACTTGGAGGCCCTCTCACGGACATGCCTGAGCTCCCTGTTTTGGGAGAGAGAAAAATCAAAGCTCAGAGGTCATAAAAAGCACAGGGAGATCACAGCAGTGGAGTACAGAGGAGCCCTGCCATTCAGGACTGAGCTTAAGGGGGACAATATTCCCACTTGTACATCTCTGCACGAGTGTTGCTTCAGCTTCCTCTGTGGAGTGAGGTAAGGAAATAAATTTCCTCTTTGCCTTCCCACCGTGGTTTTGTGGTTGTTCCATCTGCCCAACTGTGTCGACTGAAACACTTGGGATGGAAGGGAACTTAAACGTTTTTTCCTTTGCAACACTCCACCCACCCCACAAAACATGGGCACAGATGGCACGCACCAAACCAAGTGGCTCAAAGTCCTGAGCAACCTTGCCTTGAAGATTTGAAAGAATGAGATACCTACAATTTTTCTGGGTAATTAATTCCAGTGCCTCATCACCGTCATTGTCAGGGATGTCTTTGTCAGCCCCAAAGGGAAAGGGCAAAAGGAAAATTCATAGCATTGAGTCCAAGACTCTGCATTTCCACCTTCCTCCTGAGGAGACTAGAAATGTTGTCATAGAAGGAAGGAGAAATCAGATGCCCAGGTTTGAATGCAAAACAACTTTATTAAGTCTAAAGAAGAAAAGGGGATAGGTAAGAGCACCAGGAGCAGCCATTAAGATGAAGTGGGGCTGTCCATCTGCCTGGCCTGCAGACAGAGGAGGAGAAGGAGGGGACCACTAAGATGGCATTGGTTGGTGTTGACAGGAGAGAAAGGGAAGAGAGAGGAGAGAGCAGACAAAGGAACTTTAAGCCAAAAATCTAAATCCAGTGTCCCAAAATTCTGTCTTCATTCCAGCACCAAGTTCAGAGATCTTGGAGGTTCTTGCCCAAGGACATTGGCATCAGCATCTTTAGCAGGGACGACAACATCTGCTGCCACCGTAGCAGTTGGTGATGCAGGAGATGTCAAAGCCCCCGGAGCTGATGGGCACTCCGTCACAGCTGAGGATGCTGCCAACGGCAGCGGAGGTGGAGGATCCCAGCACGGTGTTCTGTGGGAAGGAGCTGAGGATGGGGCCGGGCAGGGTCACCAGCACAGCAGGCGGCTCAATGACGACGGTGGAGCTCTGGCACTGCCTGACACAGCACTCATTGCAGCTGTTGGCCAGCGGGCAGGGGCCGCAGGGCTGGCAGCAAGGGTTGCAGGGCTGGCACTGCTGGCACTTCTCCGAGCAGGACATGGCTCGAGCCTGGCGCTGCACCTGGCACAGAGGGCAGGGAGGAAGCAGAGCACACGCACACCTGAGACACAGCCCTCCAGGCACCCCCAGCAAGACAAGGCCCCTGCTGCCTGCCGAGCTCCAGGCTGTGCAGCCCCAAACTGGGGATCCTTTGCCTCCGCCCAGCACAGCACTTCAGAGCTCAGCCAGACCCAGCTGTGCTCCTGCCTAATCTGGATGAAACTCAGCACCTCAGGCCAGCCTCAGCCTCTGGCCAGAACACACGGTCTCCCATTTCCCACACCACCACACATCGCAGAACACCCCCAGAACAAGGAGCAGGAACAAGGGCTGGAAAGTTCAGCGCTGTCGTAGAGAGGGTGGCAGAGAAAGGGGCTTCCGACTCACCTGGTTCTCAAGGAGAAGGAGGTGACAGAAGTGGTTGACAGAGCCACCAGTTAGGCTGCCTTTTATCCTGGCCCCACAGTGCCTCAGGGCCCAGAGTCCATGCTGCATAAGTGATAAATTTCCTGTATGATCCCAATAAACGGAAAGATCTCTGGGAATGGTATGGCACGAGTTGCTGTTTCCCTCCACAATGACTTTGCATTTCCTGGCCTACATCATTCCCATTCCCCCACGGACACTTCTTCTGAGTGCTGGTATGAGAGATTCCAGGTTTCCTGGGAGCAAGGATGTGTCAGTGTGGGTAGATGATGTGAACTAAGTGCAGAAGCAATCAGAAGGAGGCAGGTGATGCCAGCCTGGGGCACTCTGATGGAATTTTCTAACACTGACAGATTTTTGTAATTCCTGCTGACTGGAAGGGTCCCATCTGCCCCCAGCTCTCCAGTCTTTTGTTCAGCACCCAACGGCTCCTCATGTGGTTTGCACCCTCACTGAAACCCCTTTGCCTTCCTCCTTGGCCTGCACAGTCCATGAGACTTCTGTAGCAGTGCTGCCTGAGCTTCTGTCCTGCTTGGAGTGCCCTGAACCTGCTCTGGCTGCATTGTCCCCAGCATCTCCTCAGTCACATCCCTTCCTATGGCCTCTGCCTCATATGCTCCCCCGCAATAATGTGCATGGGACAGTGGCTGTGCCCCAGTGACAATTTTCCAGCTTGATCTAAATGAACAGAAAGATTTATGGGGATGGTATGGCATTAGTCACTCTTTTTCCTCTACAATGACTTTGAGTTTCCTGGCTTACATCATTCTAATGACAAACACTTACCCTGAGTGTTGGTATGCAAGATTCCAGGATTTCTGTGGGTAAGGATGTGTCAGTGTGTGCAGAAGACACAAATTAAGTGCCGAAGGGATCCAAAGGAGGCAGGTGATGCCAGCCTGGGGCACTCTGATGGAGTTTTGTTACGCTGTCTGATTTTTAAAATTTCTTCTGACAAGAGAGTCCCATCTCCTTCCAGCCCTCCAGTCTTTGGCTCACCAACCAACGATGCTCATATGCTCCTTGCCGTTGAGGCAAAACCACTTTGCCTTCCTCCTCAGCCTGCACAGTCCATGAGACTCCTGTAGCACTGCTGTCTGAGCTTCTGTCCTGCTTACAATGCCCAGAATCTTCACTGCAGGAGAGGTCCCCAGCATCTCCTCAGTCACATCCCTTCCTATGGCCTCTGCCCCATGTGCTGCCCCGCAATAATGTGCGTGGGACTGTGGCTGTGCCCCAGTGTGTGCGAGTGTCTGCACATCCCTGTGCTCGTGCACTCGTGGGAACACCCCCCTGAGAGCCTCTGGCCTACACGGG
Source organism: Melanocharis versteri (assembly GCA_013397845.1). Lineage (NCBI taxonomy): Eukaryota > Metazoa > Chordata > Aves > Passeriformes > Melanocharitidae > Melanocharis > Melanocharis versteri. The sequence goes on from VZTG01001115.1 coordinate 10,818, forward strand.
GATGGTTGTGCACGGGGCAGAGCACTCGTGTGCAGCCTCGCTGCCCGTGTGCCTGTGCCCGTGTGCTGGGCTCTGTGCGTCTGGGTTCATCTCTGTGCACAGCTGGGCAGGCTGGCAATGTGTCAGTGCCCCTGGGTGTGTGTCCACAGCTGTGCCTGAGCTGACGGCTCAGCCCGCCCATTGCAAGCCCCGCAGGGACTTCCCTGCCCAGCACTGCCAGCCACTGCCACACACTCGGCCCCAATTCCTTATCTGCAGGAACCTGGAGAGGGCCACGGCACTCACATCTCACCGAGGACAATTCCAGACCCAGGGCATTCCTTTGTTGCTGCCTCCAGGCAGCCTTGAGGGCCTCAGATGTTTCCCAGGGTCTTTGCTCCTGCCTCATGGAGAAGCTTTGAGGTGACAGGGTTCTGGTAGCTCTGAGGAGATGGGGGAGTCCTGTGGCCACACTGGCCTTTGTCCTGAGCCATGGGCTATGGGAAAATGATGCTGTCAAAGAGAATGAGGCGTGTGGAGAACAGAATTTGACCATTTCTGGGACGTGCAGGCCAGAAGGTGGAAGAGTTACTTCTCTACCACACTCAGAAGAGGAAACAGTGGCAGCCTACAACATGGTGGGAGGATGGTTTTGGTTGTGTCCGCATGCTTGGTTAAGCCCACAGGTATGTTTAAAAGAGGCTTCCTGATCAGGACTTTAAAGTAGGAGACTTGTGAGATTAAATGACAAATCACTTGGAATACATGGGCACAGTAGTTTCATTTGAAAATGCAAATGTCAGTGGTGCAATTGCATGTTTCCCTTTAGGATACAACTGATCCTGCTTGTTCAAGTCCATCATTTGTCATGACGCTGCATTGCCCTTCCTGTGCCCATAACTCTGAATAACTTCCATGCTTTGGGGCTGCAGAAATACTGACTTGGGGAAATAAGTGGCAGGGCATCAATACACATGGAGAAATACACACACTGATCTACTGCATTTATGTATTGCTGTACTTTGAGTGATGTCAAGAGATATCAGTGTCCTGAATCAGAGCAGGGAAAGTAGAAATGTTGGACAGTGCTTCCTATTCCATGATTTGACAGAAGCCCAGAGGCTCAGGGGCCACCATGGAGGTCCTGGAGTTCGACTTGGGACACTGGGCTTCCCTGGTGGCTCAGAGCACCTCTGCTCCAGTGGGTACTGAAGAGCCTGGTCACTGTTCCACAAGGAGAGTGAAATGATCTCTGCACCGGATGGGCAAGTGAGGCCATTCCCACATCCTTCTTTTGCTTCCTCAGAAAGGCATCAGAGTGTTTTGTCTAAAGATGCATCTTTGTGCCAGTCTTAAAGGTGAGCCAGCACTTTCTCAGGAATGTGTTTGTGAGCTCCAAGGGAAAGAGCACAAAACAAAATCTGCTGCAGGGTGTCCCACCCTCTGCTTCTACCACCACCTTTTCCTCTGAGCTCACTGGAAGAGTTCCCACAGAAGGAAGGAGAACTTAGAGGAACAGGTTTGGATGCAAAAAAAACTTTATTGAGTCAAAAGAAGAAAAGGCAGAAGCTCACAGAGTGCACCAGCAGCAGCCACTAAGATGCAGCGGGGATATCTCTCTGCTTGGCCTGCAGAGGGAAGGAGGCCAACAGGTCCCACTAGGCTGGCGTGGGGGTGAAGGCAAGGAAGGGAAGAGGAAGGGAAGAGAGCGATGTAAGGCAAAAATAACCCAAAGGCGTAAATGTACAATGTTCCAAAGACATCTTCAGTCCAGTACCATGTTCTGAGACCTTAGACCCCAGACCCTAACATTCCCAAGGACATTGACAGCAGATTTAGCAGGGACGACATCTGTTGCCACCGTAGCAGTTGGTGATGCAGGAGATGTCAAAGCCCCCAGAGCTGATGGGCACTCCGCCACTGCTGAGGATGCTGCCAACGGCAGCGGAGGTGGAGGATCCCAGCACGGTGTTCTGTGGGAAGGAGCTGAGGATGGGGCCGGGCAGGGTCACCAGCACAGCAGGCGGCTCAATGACGACGGTGGAGCTCTGGCACTGCCTGACACAGCACTCATTGCAGCTGTTGGCCAGCGGGGTGGGGCCGCAGGGCTGGCAGCAAGGGTTGCAGGGCGGGCAGCAGGACATGGCTCGGGGTCACAGGTGCACCTGGCACAGAGGGCAGGGAGAAGCAGAAAGTGAGAACACATGAGAAGCAGCTCCACACCCAAACACCCTGCAGCCAAGGCACCTCCTGGCCCCTCTTGCACTGCCCAGCTCAAAGCCCAGGAGCTGCCTCAGCCAAGTCCCAGCCTCTCTCTGTCTGCACAAGACCTTCTCTCCCCTGGCCTCTCCCAGCAGAAGCAGCTCCCAGCCCTGTGCTAGGACAGCCCCTGTCAGCTGAGACCTACAGCCAGGAAAGAGCTGGTGTTGAAGCAGGAGGAGGAGAAGAAGCTTCCAACTCACCTGATTTCTGAGGAGAAGGAGGTGAGAGAAGTGGATGGGAGAGCAGAGACTTGGGCTGCCTTTTATAGCAGTCCTGCACTGCCTCAGGCCCCGAGGCACCTGAGTGGAAGTCATAATTTTCTGACCAACTCATCTCAAATGCAAACCATCCCAGCTAATGGTAGGGGCCATGTCCTGGTTTCCTGCACTGCTGCCTTTTCATTTCCTGTCTAATTCCATGTTCTTTCCTATCTAAAGACTTCTGCAAATGCTGGGATGAGTGGCCCAAATATTTTAAGGATATAAACAAGACAGCTCAGTCAGAATGCTCAGATGGTGGCGTTCCATGAGGTCAGTTGATATGAGCCTGTGTCATGTCTCTGTGGGTTTTTGTGCTAAATTTGTCAGGAAATGTACACTGCTCTCATTCCACCCCACTTACACGCCAACGGCTGCCATGTGAGGGGACATTAAGCATCCTTTTCTGTTTTTCTCCCCAGCTTTCTGTGACACTCAGTCTTTGCTGAGCTGACCCTATTGCTACACAAACATTGCTCTCAGGAAAATTCAGCTGGTCTCGTTTGCCTCATCTTCTTACTGTGCAGTCTCTGTTGGTCACCTGTGAACACCAGCAATGTGTCTGTGACCTGGTCTTTCCCCAGTACACCTGAGTTCTCTCTTGTCAAAGCTGCTCCCAACATCTCCTCGGCAGAGTTCCCAGTTGCTGGTGTTTTTATGGCCTTCTATAAATATACAGAGTTTTGCTTGGCTCCATGCAGCCATGCATGAGCACACGGATCAGTGTGTGCGTGTGTGAACCTCAACATGAGTGCACATGAAGATTCTCTCAGTCGGCCCCTCCTTGGTGTGTCCTTCAGCACCACAGAGTAGCCAGATACCTTTGCCAGAAGAAGCCAATCTACAACTGAATGGTGCTTGCAGAGAAGTACCCAGAGAATTGAAATGCAGCCTCTCCCTCCTGCATCCTCCATTTCCTGCTTTATGTTCAGGAAAAAAGGCCAAGAACGTCTTCCTACCTCTGCAGATTTTCATCCCTTAATTGAAAATCGAAGAAGGGGATAATGGCTTTGTCTCGGTTTGAAAGACAGGTGTCTGCCAAGGAAAGTGGGAACCTCCCTTGGAATGGAGAATATGACCCTTTTCCCTCCAAATTATTATAACTTTGAAATTCAGGGGCTTTCAGGCAAAGATGGGGAAAAGGAGTAACTGTTCTTTACTCGTATGTGTGTGTATAGCAAGGCAAACAAACAACAACAATTGCAGCAAAAACAAACAAACAAAAAAACCCCAGAAAACCCAATGAACAGTCTCTTTGTAAGGAATGCCGTATGGGGTGGATCTCTATAAGCAGCTTTTAGAGCATGAGGTTTATTGGTAAGGACATAGATATAGGGGCCTTGCTTGGAGCTGCCAGCCGCAGCTCGAAGCAGGCCAGAAAGGCAAGAGGGAGCAAGAGAGAGTTAAAGAGTGAAGGAGTGAGAAGTAAGAAGTGAGAAGTGCAGAAAGAGTGACAGAAGTGACTAAGATTCTCGTGTACAATACAATAAATCATCATCCGTGTTGAATATTCTGATTTTCATCAACCAATCTAGTACAAGACACAAATCCTATATCATTTACATATAGCTTATAAGAATCATTGTATTACCATACTGTGCTACATTTTAAACCCTAAAAACCACTCTTTGGACCTTCTCTGCCAAGCTGGCAGGGTCTACTGTGACTCTTGGACCTGTTTGCTAGCAGAAGGTATTTGTTCAATGAAAGGGGATTATCTTCAGCCTGCCACACCATTGTTTTCCAGTTGTTCAGTAACTAAGCTTTGGTATCTCAAAGCTTGCTTTCATTTCAATCTCGCTTATAGTTTTCATATTCTCAGCATCTTTTGGCAGGCAATAAAGCTTTCCTGTTTCATCTTCCCCAACACTCTTCCCACTCTTTAAGCACCCTTGGGTGTAGTTACTGCCAGCAGGGGCAGCGCTGGCTCCTGGCAGGGCAGGTGCGAGGATTCCCTCGCGGCTGCAGGGGGTGATGTGGCGCGAGCTTGGCCGCCTCTCCACGTGGAAATGGAGGCCGCAGCCGGCAGGAGAGACAGCGAAGGGGCTTCCTTCACAAACCCCCAGCAGCAGCCGGTCCCGGTGCCCCTCCAGATGGCAAAATGAGCTGTAGCAGGAACTTTGGAGCAGCAGCTGGAATGGCAGGGACGAGCAGATCCCAGAGTGGTAGACGAGATTTATCAGAGACTCCACAGCTGTAGGTGGAACCACAAGGAGTGTCCCAGCAGGCAGGGCGTGTGGGGTTACGGTGTAGCAAAAAACACAGAGCAGTGGCAGAGAAGCAGCGGGGCTCCCGAACATGGCAGGGAGAGGTTCCCTTGAAGGGGAAAGGGCCTCAGGGATCCCGGGGTTTCCCCTGAGGCACCCGAGCAGATGGTAAAGGGTCCTTTGTTTGGTGAAGTAGGGCGTTAATAAAGCCCCAGTGCAATAGCCGATCTCACGAGCAGAGCTCCACTCACAGTAGAAGGCAGCAGAAGACAGAACCCCGCTGTGGTGGTGGATTCTTCTCGCAGCAGCTGCAGCCTCCCTCCTCTCCGAATGCTAAGAGAGCAAGACATGGCAGCTGCGCCTGGCCCCCTTTGTTTCCCAGCCCCAATTCTCGAGGTATCTCTGCCCTTCCAAGAGAAACCCTCAGATAAGAGAGTAGCCAGCCACACCCTTCCTGGGGCAACTTCTTTTGTCTCTCTTAAGTACCCGGTCATTATTGTCTCTTAGCAACAAAATGGGAGAAAATTCCCTAAGAGAAAGAAGACAAAAGGAAGAACCCTAACATCCAACAGGCTTGAAGCTCTAAATACAATGTCCCAAAGCTCTGTCTTCTGGCCAGCACCATGTTCTGAGGCCTTGGAGGTTCTTGTCCAAGGACACTCACAGCAGCTTTAACACCTTTTCAGGTAGGCGTCTTCTGTGATTAAAAATGATTTCATGCCCAGACGGAGTGAGAAAGTAAAAGTTCAGCAAGGACAGCCTGTGCAATTGTTGGGCAATATTTATACCCTTTTGGGAGTCTGATAAAGGTGTATTTTCTTCACTTCCAGGCAAGTGTGAATTGACATGTAATGTTCCCAGCGTGGAATAAAAACCCATTTAATTTACATGCCCGGTTGCCATCCATGAGTGGGAGTCTCTCTGAATGTGAATTACCAGGTGTACAGAATTTAGCACAGCAGCAGTTAAAGATGCAGTATTGGCATCGAGAGGGAAGATGTGTGCTGGTGTCTTTACAAACAATTTGATGGGTGTTAACATCTTTGAAATGGGTCTTAATGTTTCTGATGGCTTGGGGGAGCGGGTTCGTTACCGGGCCAGGCAGCTTGGCTCCTGAGATAGACAAGGGTCTGCACAAGCCTGGACTTCTGCACTTTGGGGGGAAATGCCAGGTTCGATGGGGGATATGGGGTATGCGGTTCGGGGAGGCTGTACCTTCCTAGTACCTCAGCCAATGGTGAAAGGAAGAGGGCAACATACAGCTGGGAATTAGGGTAAAAGGGAGGCTGCGTCCTCCCGAAATCCCGAGAGAGAAAACCTCGGGGGTGTGTGTCCCAGTGGACTCTCTCCCTTTATTCAAATAAAGTTGAAGGACTCCTCTGTCTCCTTTTTGGACATAAACCTCTGGTGTAAGTGGATTTTTCCTGACAGCATGATACCAAAATCATTTAGATATAAACCTTCTAACACAGTTTTGAGTATTAGAAAGCAGGCATTCTTTATTGCAGCTCTGGGCACTCAGAGGATCCTTCCTCTAATCAAGTGCACCAAGCATAGGGTAAACAGAATTTTTATCATACATACTGATTCATCTTCTATCCCCACTTACTTGATATATATGCATTACTTTATTTTACATAGTCACACCCCTTATTGCAAGTCCTTATTTGGTCTTTTGGGGTCTTCTTCAGTGGTCATCAACGTCTGGTGTCCCAAAATTTTTAGGGGGCTGTTCCTTGACCTCAGCTTTTGAGTAATGCACAATACTGTTGTTTTGCATGACTTCTGTTTTATCAGCCTTATCTAATTCTCCAAGGCTACATAGTTCCATTAATTTGATAAGAGTAAAATGCTGTTCAGTTCTACTGTTCTTATCAGGTATTCAAAGAATACCTTGACTTCAGGGCCTCATGGCCTCAGGGAGCAGAGGGGAACTCCAGCAACAGCTGGCATCACCACCCAGGGAAAGCACCCACTGTCTCTTCTCTTGAAGGATTTTCATTAAAAGCAAGCTTCCTGGCAAAATGGTTTGGCCATTGCCAGATTCAGCCTTTCATCTGCAGAAGCTGCAGCTGCCTGCTCTGACTCCTGCCAAGTTCAGCTGTTTGCTATCAGTGTTTCCAGGCAACCTGCAGCTTTCCTTTTCCCAGAGGCTTACATTCCTGGAAAGGCCTTTATCTACACCTGAATCCAGTCCCTAAGCCAGTTCCCTCACTCCTGCTCCCTCCATGCCCTGGAATCAGTTTTACCCCATCTGGCTACTGCTGAGAATTTCCTGGGCAGATGCAAGGCCATATTCAAACTGACTGATTCCAGAGGTAGACGGGAAAGTTTTATCCCTTCCTCCTGTGTCTCCTGGACTTCCCATCCCTCCTGCTGCAGCCTGAACATGTGATCCTGAGAGCTCTTGTGCTGAATTGAAACTTCACAGCTCTTGTTCACTGCACTAGCAGAGACCACTAGACAGAGTAAACTAGCAAAGGAGTGCTCCAAGCTGAATATTTTTTGGCATTTACTGGAAGAGACTAGATGGAAATGCTGTCCCTGATGCACTAGGACACAGTTGGCCTTCTTGGCTTCCAAGCTGTTGATATCCAACTTGTCATTGACCAGGACCTCCAAATCCCTTTCTGGAATGCTGTTCTCCAGCATCTCATTCCCAAGTCTGTCCGTACATCCAGGGGTGCCCCATTGCAGGTGCAGAATACAGCATTTGTTTTTGTTAAACTTCATAGAGCTGGTGATTTCCCAGCCCTCTAATTTTCATGGGTAAGAAGGTGAAGGATGATGTCTGGCTGGAGTGAGCTGGTGCAGTGCCTATCATAGAGGGAATAATTAACAATAAAACAATTAAGCTAGGATAGCAAGCAAGCATTTAAGGGTTAATAGACTAGTCAAGCTTAGGTATGGCCCCAAAGTTATCAAGATGAGAGGAACTAATTGCAAACAGATCCTACTGAAAACAAAGGACCAACTGTTGAAACTGCCCTGAACCAGTTAAAGCTGGTGTTGTGGTTTGGAAAAGCTCCAGGAGCCCCCCAAAAGCATAGAGAGCATGTGTTGCGGTGATTCAAAGATCACTGTCCCTACCTATTTGAATTATGTTAGCCCCTGCAGCCTAGCTGGCACTCTCACACTGCATTGTGTACCGGAACCTTCTCTGCCGCGGAATTCCTCATTGGCTCCTTGCTGCCCCTCTCCTCGCTCTGCTACTGTTACTGGTTGATGTGCTGTCAGTCTGCCTGCGTGCTGTACCCCAGTTGGTGTGTTCCCGGGTATCCCCCGCCCCTCTCCCCCGGCATAAGATACTGTGTAACACCCCGCTCCTGGCGCTTCGGTTCCCCCCCGCTCCTCACTCCCGTGCGGGGGAAATAAACCCCTGCTGTAACATCGAAGAGTCCCTCCGCCTCTCCTTTCTCTCCAGCGCCTGTAACACCGGAGAGCTTCTCGGACCCTGGGTGCGATCCCGAGGGCTCTCCCGCTCTGGAACTGAGCCAGCCGAGCCCGGACCGGCGGCGGGAAGAGCGCGCTGCTCTGCCCGCCCGGCAGAACGAGGCGACCCCCGAGGGGGGTCGGGCGAGCGGCAGCACCGCTTTAAGCATGCGTGAAGAACAGAGGTAAAAAGTTCAACTAAGAGGAAGACTTTTTACTTCATCCTTGAGACCCCAGCCCACGACCACCAGGAAGCACTGCGCAGGCGCGAGCATATGGAAATGACTTTTCAAACTCATTATAATATGAAGCAGGGGACGGTTATGAATATGTACAGGCATTCTCAAATTATCATGAATATATAACACTTTGTTGCATAAAGCCAAGGCAAGTTACAATGGTGGGCACACACGTCTTTGGAGGAGGAATCCTCCACGTGCCCCAGCGCTGAATAAAACATACCTACTTTACAACCTCATAGGTTGTGGAGTCATCCTTCACTAAGTCACCTACAGAGGGGCCATATTGAGTTTCCATGGCTCCTGTTAAAAAACAGTGCAGAACTGAGAGTTGCAGAAGAATTTCGCCATGAGAAGCAAAAAACCGAAAAAATCTAGTGCATCCAGTCTCATCCTCTGTTTCCTCCATCTTTTTTCCTGAGCATACTGGAAGTGTTGTCAGAGAATGAAGGAGGACTCAGAGCAACAGGCTTGGATGCAAAACAACTTTATTGAGTCTAAAGAAGGAAAGAAATTCACTCACAGAGAGCACCAGGGGCAGCCACTAAGGTGCAGTGGAGCTCCTGCAGAGTGTGCATCTGCCTGCCCTGCAGAGGGAGAGAGGTCAACAGGTCTCCAGTAGACTGGCCTGGGGAGACCCAGACTGCAAAAGAAAGAGAGATTAGAGTGGAAGAAGGAAACAACATCCTAAATCTCTACAAAGAAAAGAAAAAGAAAGAAAGAAAGAAAGATAGAAAGAGAGACAGAGAGACAGAAAGACAGAAAGAAAGAAAGAACAAAAAAAAAAAGAAAGAACACCAGTCCTGGCTCCAGCATTGATCCAGCTGATGGAGTATCCAGGGTCCTGGGGGTGCTGCCTGGGCTTTGTGGGGCTGCCTTTTTATAGATGTGTTTCCCTGCCCTGGAGCTAGGTTTCCCACTTCTATTCAAACTAGCTATCAAGTGCAGTTTGTTCTTCTAGACTTTTCTAGAAAAGGGTTAGAGGGCTTTGGGGGTCTTTGGTGGTCTTCATCCTCTGCATTTTGTTGGCCTTTGGTCAACAGTCCATGCCTGCTTCTCCACCTCATTCTTGTTCTTGCCCTGTGCTGTGCTTCTCTCCAGCAGCCAGACCAAGGACATTTGTCCCAGAAAAGTGCTGTCCTACCTCCACATGGCCCCTTCTCCAGCCACATCCCGTTTGTTCTCACAGTGTCTTCTTACCAAGAACCCTAGGGTGGCTCCACAGCCATCAAGATGTGGGTTTGAGATGTGTTCCTCATCTTCTATGCTCCTACCAGTGCTCAGTGAGATGGACACAAATGATGCCTGTGCCATGAATTCTGGCCAGGAAGAGCATGGGGGGAACGAAACAAGGTCCATGGAACATTGTGTGCCTGAGCTGCTATTTTGAGCCCAGCTGTACCTTCAGGGATTCCTGAAGATGCTGTGAGAAAAAACAGGATGTGGCTGGAGAAGGGGCCGTAGAGAGGTAGGCAGCTTGATTCTAGGACAAACATCCTTGCTGTAGTTCCTGGAGAGAAGCACAACATGGGATAGCATGACAGGAATGAGGCCACAAAGTGGGCATGGACTGTAGGAGGGGATTAAGGCCACCAAAGACCCCTGAACCCTCTGACCCATTTCCAGAGAGGTCTGAAAGAACAGACTGTGCATAAGAACTCATTTGCATAGAAAGCAAGAAGCCTATCTTTGGGGCAGAGAAAGCTATCCATGAAAAGGTATCCCCCCAAGTCAGAGCACTGTCCTCATGTTGCATTCCACTGCGGGGAACTGTGAGTAGTTCTTTTAAAAATAGATGGTCTAGAATGAAATCAAGTCAACTGAGACAACATTGTGTCTGAGAACTGTTTATTGGTAATGAAAAAAACAAAAACAAAAAACAAACCAAACAAACAAACAAACAACAAAAGAGCACCCAAAAAAGCCCAAAACAAACCAAAACAAAACAAAACAAAACAAAACAAGTAGTTGCCCTACTAAAGAGGGCTAGAAAAGACAAAAAAGGAGGAAGGAAAATAGAAAAGGATGGGGGCAGGAAGAGAGAGAGAGGGGAGAGAGAGAGAGAGAGGAAAAGCTGGCGTTACCACTAGAAGATCGGGCAGTGCCGCAGGCGTTCACGGGGCAGGGGTGTGTGCACGCTGCTGGCCGGGGAGCCTGCGCAGCTCTCAGAGAGGTGCGGCTCCACAGGCACAGCTCCCACAAAAACTCCAGGTGAGTGAGGATTGGGCAGGAGATGCGGGACCCTGGACAGGGTGGTGGTGGGGATCGTGGTGGGCT
>VZTG01001115.1:21500-31804 GCA_013397845.1 Melanocharis versteri
GGGTTGGACGCAGGTGGCTCAGGCAGGAATGCAGGGACGAAGCGGGCAGGGGGACAGGAGCACAGGCAGGCAGGACAGGCAGCGACTGGGATGGTCAAAGGGGTAGGGCAGCACACAGGCTACACACGAGGCTTGGAGGTCAGCTTGTGTCCTGCCAAGCGCCCAGATAGAGGGAAGACAAGTATGTGAGGGCAAGCAAGGGCCAGCGAGGGCAGAAGNCCCACAAAAACTCCAGGTGAGTGAGGATTGGGCAGGAGATGCGGGACCCTGGACAGGGTGGTGGTGGGGATCGTGGTGGGCTGGATCGGAGGCAGGCGGGGTTGGACGCAGGTGGCTCAGGCAGGAATGCAGGGACGAAGCGGGCAGGGGGACAGGAGCACAGGCAGGCAGGACAGGCAGCGACTGGGATGGTCAAAGGGGTAGGGCAGCACACAGGCTACACACGAGGCTTGGAGGTCAGCTTGTGTCCTGCCAAGCGCCCAGATAGAGGGAAGACAAGTATGTGAGGGCAAGCAAGGGCCAGCGAGGGCAGAAGAGCCAAAAGGCAGGCTGGAGCCAGGGCAAAAAGGATAAAAAAAAAGGGCTAGAGCCAGGATAAAGAAGCAGACCTCAGCAGGCTGGAGCCAAAGCAAAAACATGAGACTCAAAAGGGTCCCAGACTCAAAAAGCCCCAACTCAAAAAACCTCGACTCAAAAAAACCCCAAAAAGACAAGACTCAAAAACCCAAACCAAAAAGCCCAAAGCTAAAAAGCCCAAAAAGCCCAAGAGCTTGTGATGCAGTTCCTTTTATGCCCCCTGGCTCCTCCCAAAGTCCGCCTGCTGACAGAAGACCACTGACCCAGTCCAACATTCCATGGCAGTCTATTGGTGGAGACCTTTTGCCTTTGGAGAACTTCTCTGGAGGGTACAGTGTCTTTGGTGTTCCCCTGCTGAACAGGGGAACATACTCTCCCTGCCTCTCCCTTGTGAGACATGAAATGGTTGCCAGGCAGTCTTCTCAGAAACAAGGCTTTATCCCATCTTCTTCTAGGTGAATCCTGCAAGTGGCACATGTGCAACCCCTTCCCTACATGCCTCTGACAACCGCTACTGAGACAGAAATCAAGATTAAATTGGCTCCTCAGTCCTCAGGACCTTGGACATCCAATGGACTGGACTGGCACAGCTGGATGGATGCTGAAACCAGGATTGACACGCCAGCAGCTGGATCAACACTGACACCAGGACTGAGATCTCACCCACTGGATCAACACTGAAACTGGAAGTGACATCATATCAGCTGGATGGAAGCTGGAACCAGGGCTGGTGATCTCTTTCTCTCTCTCTTTCCCTCTCTCTTTCCCACTCTTCCTTTCTCTTTTTCCCTCATTAATTCATCTCTCCCTCTTTAATTTCTCCCTTCCCTTTCACCAAGCCGCTTAATCCAAAACACACTGCCATGTGTTTATATAGTAGCTCTGGGACAGCTATAACATACCAATCTCCACTCCAAGGATGTCATTTACTAATAAAACTTTCTGATGGTTCATGAGCTCTCCAACTTCTGCCATTCCTTTTGACCTTGAGCATTCAAGAATCTTGAGTGTTTCCTTAGCCTTAATGGTGCGACCCCACAGTCTGCTCAACTTGATTGGCAGATACTGATCCCAACCTCTGCATCACCTCAGCCCTGCATGTCTGGACAGCATCTGGGTCCTGCCAGGTGCTGAAGGACTCTATCAGGTACCTGCCTCATCTGCCTTTGACCACATGTGCTGCTCATGGACCCTAGACTGGGTAATGCAGGGAGGAAAAGGAAGAGATGAGGCTGTGGGCTGTTCCCAGACATTGCTGCTTCCTTTCCCCGCTCCTGCCACCCTTTGGAGCCATCTTTTCCCTGTTTGCCATTGGCTGTGGAGTAGCCAGGGATGTTATCCAGCAGCTCCAAAGGAAAAGGAACAAAGGAAAATCCACTACAAGGAGTCCCACGCTCTGCCACTCCACCTTTTACCCTGAGCAGACTGGAAGAGTTACCACGGAAAAAAGGAAGATACGGGGGCCAAGGCTTGGATGCAAAACAACTTTATTGAGTGTAAAGTGGAAAAGGAGATGGCTCACAGAGGCCAAGAAGAGCAGCAACTAAGCTGCAGTGGAGCTCCTGCAGAGTGTNAGGAGTCCCACGCTCTGCCACTCCACCTTTTACCCTGAGCAGACTGGAAGAGTTACCACGGAAAAAAGGAAGATACGGGGGCCAAGGCTTGGATGCAAAACAACTTTATTGAGTGTAAAGTGGAAAAGGAGATGGCTCACAGAGGCCAAGAAGAGCAGCAACTAAGCTGCAGTGGAGCTCCTGCAGAGTGTGCATCTGCCTGCCCTGCAGAGGGATGGAGGGCAACACATCCTCAGCAGACTGGGCTGGGAAGACGCGGACAGCGAATAAAAGAGAAGGGAGAGTAGAAGGAGGAAAGAGTAGCCCGTAGCTCTAAATACAATGTCTTAAAGCTCTATCTCCTGCCCTGAACCAGGTCCTGAGCTCTTGGAGGTTCTTGCCCAAAGATGTTGCTAGCAGATTTAGCAGGGACGACATCTGTTGCCACCATAGCAGTTGGTGATGCAGGAGAGGTCAAAGCCACCAGAGTTGATGGGCACTCCATCACAGCTGAGGATGCTGCCAACAGCAGCGGAGGTGGAGGATCCCACCACGGTGTTCTGTGGGTAGGAGCTGAGGATGGGGCCGGGCAGGGTCACCACCACGGGCGAGGGCTGGATGGCCACGATGGAGCTCTGGCACTGCCTGACACAGCACTCATTGCAGCTGTTGGCCAGCGGGGTGGGGCCGCAGGGCTGGCAGCAAGGGTTGCAGGGCGGGCAGCAGGACATGGCTCGGGGTCACAGGTGCACCTGGCACAGAGGGCAGGGAGAAGCAGAAAGTCAGAACACATGAGAAGCAGCACTGCACACAAACACCCTGCAGCCATGACAACTCCTGGCCCCCCTTGCACTGCCCAGCTCAAAGCCCAGGAGCCGCCTCAGCCAAGTCCCAGCCTCTCTCTGTCTGCACAAGACCTTCTCTCCCCTGGCCTCTGCCAGCAGAAGCAGCTCCCAGCCCTAGGTTCCAACAGCCCCTCTCAGCTGAGACCTACAGCCAGGAAAGAGCTGGCCTAGAAGGAGGAGGATTAGAGGCTTCCTACTCACCTGATTCCTGAGGAGAAGGAGGTGAGAGAAGTGGATGGGAGAGCAGAGACTTGGGCTGCCTTTTATAGCAGTCCTGCACTGCCTCAGGCCCACAGGCACCTNAGCAACTAAGCTGCAGTGGAGCTCCTGCAGAGTGTGCATCTGCCTGCCCTGCAGAGGGATGGAGGGCAACACATCCTCAGCAGACTGGGCTGGGAAGACGCGGACAGCGAATAAAAGAGAAGGGAGAGTAGAAGGAGGAAAGAGTAGCCCGTAGCTCTAAATACAATGTCTTAAAGCTCTNTCATTGCTGCCTTTTCATTTCCTGGCACATGCCATATTCTTTCCCGCTTGAGGGCTTTTTAAGTGCAGGAGGGACAAGCCCAAGGATTTCCGGGATGTAAACACATCAGCACAGGCAGAATGCTCAGATCAAGGGCTGTTGGCATTCCATGCGGTCAGCTGATGTGAACCTGTGTCATTCCTGTCAGTTTGTTTGTGGCAAAGTTGCCCGGAAATGGGCACCACTCTTGTGCTTCTTGCCCAAGGACTGCCATGTGAGGGGACACGCTGTGTCAGCAGAGGCACCTGCTGCTGAATTTTTCCTGTCCTTATACGAGTGCACAGATTTTTGAGTGGTTCCAGGCACACTGCTGAATTGAAGTCCCTGAACTGATCCTCTTATGCTGGAGTGTAGCTGGTGACTGGGATGGGACACAGGTTCCTCCTCTCCAGAGCAATACCAGATGCACTTGTAGAGCCCATCTGCCTGGTGCTGAGTGAGGAAGTGGCTGCATGTCACAGCAAACGGGTGTTGGGCTGATGGGACTGGGGCCTGGGTTGTGCTCTGTTGTGAGGTGGAGAATAGACTCTCTGTGTGGTACAGGGGAAGTCAAACATCTTTAAGTCAAACTTCTTTCATGTTCAAGCACCAGGACCTCCATACCCCCCCAAAAATTGCATGCCTAACAACTGTGTCTGGAAAGGTAGGAAGGTGTGATTGTTTTTAGGCTCACTGCCGAAATCCTGCTGCTTTTTCATGATCAGGTCTGTTAAAGTCGATCTTTGCCCAAAAAATAACTGTTGTGTACTGACGGCAACCCCTCATTCTGTATCCCACTGTGCTGCTTAAACATGGAGGAAATAGAAGAGAACCAGGGATGAGAAAGAGCATTTGAATTGGTGAAAAGGAGTTGGAGATGGAGTGAAGTTATTTTAGTGGTTTTTTGCACAGTCTTGCTTTGTTTTGTTTGTAAAGTGTAGAAGGAATGTTCCCCAAATCAAGCATTGTTTTTGCTGTGTTGGTAATTGGCGAGCAATCCCTCTGTCTTTACCTCAACCCACAACATTTTTCTCCTTACTTTTTTTCTGATAGGGAAATACCTCTTCCCCTCAGAGAAGACAGACACTGCTCTTCCAGCACAGCCATGCAGTGCCCCATGCAACCTCAGATGTTCATTGCACACATTTGCAGGGCTGAGGTATCTTGCAGACGGCACATTCCCAACTCCAGTCACACAGAGCGCCTCTGGGAGAGGAAAGGTTATTCACATGGGCTGGCAAGATGACACGGACAAGCCACTGCCAGTTTCTGCCACGTTACTGGAGAGAGAGCACCAGTCAGAACAACCCTTGCGCTCTCTTTGCAGGTCACTGCAAGTGCAGTCCCAGCCTGGGACGGTTCCATCGCAGAAGCTCTCTCACCACCATTTCCTTTTCTCTGAGGCAACAACCCCAGCCCTTCACAGGAAGAGGATATTTTTCCTATCTCTGGGTGCATGGGGGAAATTGGGATGCCAGGGGAGACCTGAGGCCCCTTCCTGCAGAGCTCAGCCTTGCACTGAAGGGTCTCCTGCCTGGATGCCAACACAGGGGAACTCTACTTTGCCTCTACCCCTCTCTCCCACCTCTCCTGAAGCCTGGAGCTCACAGGGAACAGCCTTTAGTGCTTGAACCTCAGAAATTTGGGACTACAAAGACAGTTGAGATCTTCTGAAAGACCTGACTGGGAGACATACAGAGTGGATTGGCCAGGAGAGAGGGTCAGTGAGGGATAGATGGTTGGGAAAAGAAAAAAATATAGTTGAGTTGGGAACATTTGTTTAAGACACTGACAATGAAAAAATACAGCAGGATGTTGAGAAACAGCAAAAAAGAAAAAAAACACAACCCCCTTTCCCCCAAAACAACTCTTAAATTAACTTTAGTGTCCTTGCCCGTGGTGGGGGATTTGGACTAGATGATCTTTAAGGTCCCTTCCCACCCTTAGCATTCTATGATTCTTTGATTCTATGATTCAGTTCATCCACACCTCTTTCTTAAAGATTCAACTTCTGTCCTTCATTCATGAATCTTCTATTTCCACCAGCCCTATGTGGCACTGTGGGGTGTAGAATGGGGGAGTTTTGGTCAGTGCACAACTGGTCTTCTCTGCCTCCTCACAATGTTCTCTGTTCTAGGATGAGCCCTTCCTATAGGCTGCAGTCCTTCAAGGACAAGTCCTTCATGGATGCCAAGACAGGAGAACTCTACTTTGCCACTATAGCATTGCAATAAAAACACCCATAGAAATTACGCAGCTTTACGTTACGTGCCTGCATGGGATGCCACCAGCCCTGGACTTGAGCATTCCGCCCATGCTGATGTTTTTATGATCCCGGAAATTCTTGGGCCTCTCATCTCAGTACTTACAGAAGAATTCATGTAGAAAAGCATGTGGCATGTGCCAAGAAATGAAAAGGAGGCAGTGGAGGAAAACAGGACATGGCCCCTACCATTAGCTGGGATGGTGCACATTTGACATGAGCTGGTCAGAAAATTATGACTTCCACTCAGGTGCCTGTGGGCCTGAGGCAGTGCAGGACTGCTATAAAAGGCAGCCCAAGTCTCTGCTCTCCCATCCACTTCTCTCACCTCCTTCTCCTCAGGAATCAGGTGAGTGGGAAACCTCTTCTCCTCCTCCTCCTCCTCCTCCTCCTCCTCCTCCTCTTGCTTCAAGACCAGCTCTTTCCTGGCTGTAGGTCTCAGCTGATAGGGGCTGTCGGAGCCCAGGGCTGGGAGCTGCTTCTGCTGGGAGAGGGCAGGGGGGAGAAGGTCTTGTGAAGACAGAGAGAGACTGGGACTTGGCTGAGGCGGCTCCTGGGCTTTGAGCTGGGCAGTGCAAGAGGGGCCAGGAGGTGCCTTGGCTGTAGGGTGGTTGGTGGCAGTGCTGCTTCTCATGTGTTCTGACTTACTGCTTCTCCCTGCCCTCTGTGCCAGGTGCACCTGTGACCCCGAGCCATGTCCTGCTGCCAGCCCTGCAACCCTTGCTGCCAGCCCTGCGGCCCCTGCCCGCTGGCCAACAGCTGCAATGAGCGATGTGTCAGGCAGTGCCAGAGCTCCACCGTGGCCATCCAGCCCTCGCCCGTGGTGGTGACCCTGCCCGGCCCCATCCTCAGCTCCTTCCCACAGAACACCGTGGTGGGATCCTCCACCTCCGCTGCCGTTGGCAGCATCCTCAGCTGTGATGGAGTGCCCATCAGCTCTGGTGGCTTTGACCTCTCCTGCATCACCAACTGCTACGGTGGCAACAGATGTCGTCCCTGCTAAATCTGCTGGTAACCTCCTCGGGCAAGAACCTCCAAGACCTCAGAACCTGGATCTGGACAGGAGATAGAACTTTGGGACATTGTATTTACAGCTTCAAGACATTATTCCCTTCTACTTTTCTTTCTCCTCTCTTTGCTGTCCGTGTCTCCCCAGACCAGCCTAGTGGGGACGTGTTGCTGTCCCTTCCTCTGCAGGGCAGGTAGATGCACGCTCCGCAGGAGCTCCTCTGCATCTTAGAGGCTGCTACTGGTGCTCTCTGTGAGCCACCTCCTTTTCTTCTTCAGACTCAATAAATTTATTTTGCATCCAAGCCTTGTCCTCCAAGTTCTCCTTCTTTCCATGGAAACTCCATCTGCTCAGGATAAAAGGTGGAGAAGTAGAGGGTGGGAGTCCCTGCAGTGAATTTTACTTTGTGCCCTTTTGCCTTGGAGCTGAGGAAAATCTACCTGGATACTGCGCAGTCAATGGCCATCAGGAACACCGAGGCTCCAAAGTGTAGCAAGAGTGGGTTGGTGTGTGAATTGATATATCCAAGTCACCAAACCACAGCTGAAATGCAAAGCATAGATCTATTTCATTACTTCATTAACTGAAGGGTCCCAAGGCACTGCCAGGCTGCAGAGACACATAAAATGGGAACAGTGGCACCATTAGGGTCAGTCCAATCCTGGCGGGTCACTGCCTGTCCCAATACCTCAAGGGGCCTCATGCACGTGCAGTTTATCACAATGCTGTGCTTTTATGCCTTTGAGTCATTTGATCTCTCACTCTCCCAGCAGAAGGCTCAAGACTGTCTGTGAGAGATGCCTCTGAAGGTTCCGATAGCTTTTATATTATGTCTCAAAAGAGAGACAGAGGATAATCAGCAGTAAATATGTGAAGTTTCCCACCTGGATATTCTCAGCCTCCCTACCTTTTCCTCCCAACAGCTGGGAAACAGCAATACGTGGAAACAGCCACAACCTCATCTCTACCTTCTCCTCCCCTTCATTACCCAGTCTAGGGTCCACAGCCTGCACACAGAAGCACAGGCAGATGAGGTACACATCTCATAGGGTCCCTCAACTCATGCAGCACCCAGCTCTGTCCTAAGGTGCAGTGCTGAGGTATTTCTAAAGTTAGGATTGCTATCAGCCATACTCAGAATGCGCAGTGGTAAATGACTTTTGGTTGAGTTTGTGCAGAAGACTTAGGGCTTCACTGTCAATTCACGTTTCTCCCATGTATGGACAGATGTAATCTGTCCAGCAATGCCTTCCTGACCGAAGCCTTTGACCAAACCTGTGCCCAAGGGGCACTGCAAGACAGACAAAGGAAGACGGATCCTGGTGAAGACAGGGTCTGCCACAGACAGCCCACAGATCATAAAGTCATTGAATGGTTTAGATTAGACAATCTTGTCCCACCCCACTGCCATGGGCAGGGACACCTTCCACCAGACCAGGCTGCTCAAAGCCCTGTTGCCACTGAAAACTGGGAAATAAACTCTCCAACTTATTTCCTGGGCCAGAGAGCTGACGTTACTTTATTAGCACAGCTGGATGCATGCGGATGTCTCCTCTAAACATGCCATGATGCCTAAAGGAAGGCTACCTGGAACAGAAGCTGGACAGAGTCAAAGAATAAAATAGATATTTATTGAAAGGCCTTCACAGGACACACCCTGGGAGTACGAAAGTCTGGCCAAGACTACACACAAGATGGACCCCCAAGATGGACCCTGGGTCATGCGTTCTCACCTTTTTTATAAGTTTTGGCCCATTTACATATTCGGGCCAACTGTCCAACCACAGCTTCAGTCCACGCAGTCCCATCCTGTCGGACTGTCCCCTCAATTCGTGGCTGTTTACATTCTTGGGGTCTGAAGCTGCAAATGTCCTTGGTTCTTCGGGCTGCAAACGGTGTGTTTTGTCCAGCCAGGCCAGGAGAAGAGCTGTTAGCACTGTACATGAAGCCCAGAGTTACAGACACACTAACACAGTATAAAATCTAAAAAATACGTAAGTTAAAACTAAAGGTATCAGCCCAGTAACCTAACAGACCAGGTTGTATGCTGAAAACTAATACATATTCATCACATTTCCTGCATACATGTATATATGTGAATTATGTCCATGGACTTGTTTGGATATGGTTCCAGATGTTCTGATGAATCTTTTCTCTGTGAGAGTATCTCAAATATGTGGTCAGGTCATAAAGTACTACTTCATCATTCTTCACTCTGGCACACAATCCTTGTTCTCATGTTGGGGTTTAGGATTTTTCCTTTTGCTTCTGTCTCTCATGGAATTTTGTCCCATCTGTCACAAAGAAACCATAACGACCAATACTTACAAGACACAAGAGAAATTGCCGTGGGAAGGGTGCAGCTAGCTAATATCTTAGCTGGGGGATTTCTCTTGGAGGGGTAGGGATACCACAAGATTTGGGCTGGGGAAGAGGGGGCTGGGTGCAGCTCCTAGCCCTCTTGCTGTCATGGCATTCAGAGGGAAGCAGGCTGCAGTTGCTGCGGGGACAGTTCACTACCACTGCAAGGCTCCGTCTCCTGCCAGCTTCTCCTACCGTGAGTGAAGGTCTGCTTGTGGGAGCGACTGTTGCACTGGGATCTTATTAACACCCTACCTCACTAGGGGATGATCCTTTCACCATCTGCTCAGGTGCCTCAGGGGAAACGCCGGGACCCCAGGCCTTTTCCCCCTCCATGGGAGCCTCTCCTGGCCATGTCTGGGAGCTGGGCTGCCGCTGCTGAGTTTTTGCTGCCTCTTGCCTGCTGCCCGGGGTGAGCCCGCCGGGACGTTCCAGCCCCCACTCTGCGGTTCCTGCTGCTGTCCGTTTGCACCGTCCGGCCCGTCCGCCATTACCACGTGAGGGAGAGGCAGCTGAGCCCCCCGCGCCACAGCGCCCCCTGCAGGCCCGGAGGAATCATCGCACCCGCCCTGCCCGGCCGGGAGCCACCAGCGCCCCTGCTGGCTGTGACCGGAACTGCGCCAAAGGGGAAGGTGCTTAAAGAGCGGGAAGAGGCTGTTTATTGCTTTTGCTGTTCTTTGTTGATGTTAGTTTGCCTTGTTATACATACATATACTGGTAAAGAACTGCTATTCCTTTCCCCGCATCTTTACCTGAAATCCCCATAATTTCAAAGTTATAATAATTCAGAGGGAAAAGGGTCATGTGCTCCATTCCAAGGGAGATTCCCACCTTCCTTGGCAGACACCTGTCTTTCAAACCAAGGCATCTCAAAACTAAGATATTGGCTAGTACATATTAATCACTGATATAAGTAAATAAGGAAGCATTAGCTGACACAAGGCTTATTAGTGACAGATGTAGGAAGTTAACACAACGTCACATTAACCTCTGCTTTTTGTACTAAGCCTTGTATGGCACAAAACTAAGCATTAACCATGAATATAGGGATCATACACTATGTGCTAAAGTCAAAAGAATTTTCCAACATCTTTCCCCACTGCTGCAAAGACTCCTTGAAGAAATATAACTTGTTCAGTAACAAATCCCCCCTTTGAGACTTTAATATTATTTCTTTAAAGTGTCATATCCACTT
>VZTG01001117.1:0-44129 GCA_013397845.1 Melanocharis versteri
GGAGGAGCGAGGCGGGAGGGGAGGGACCTGCGGCGCGGTGTCAGCCGGCTGCCGGCAGCGCGCTGGGGAGGCCTGTCCCCGGCCCCGGCCGCGTTTGGGCGCTGCAGCCACGCGGGGCTGGATTAACCGGGTGCCTTGCGCTGGGATTCACAGAATCAGTGAGGGTGGAAAAGATCTCCGAGATCATCGAGTCCAACCTGTGACCCAACACCACGGTGTCAACCAGACCATGGCACTGAGTCCTGCGTCCAAGCTTTTCTTAATCACCTCCAGGGACGGTGACTCCAGCCTCCCTGGGCAGCCCATACCAATGTCTGATCACCGTTTCCGTGGAGAAATTACTCCCGATGTCCAACGCTAACGTCCCCTGGCACGGCTTAAGGCTGTGTCCTCTTGTCCTATCGCCAGCTGCCTCAGAGGAAAGGCTGAGCCCAGCCCGGCCACACCTTCCTTTCAGGGAGTTGAAGAGAGCAATAAGGTCTCCCCTGAGCCTCCTCGTCTCCAGGGTAAATACCCCTGCTTCTCTTAAGACCTGTGCTCCAGGCTTTGTTGTGCTTCACAGCTTGGTTTCCCTTTTCTGGACTTGTTCCAGCACCTCAAAGGCCTTCCTGAACTGAGGAGCCTAGACCTGAACACAGGACTCAAGATGCGACCGCTCTAGTGCTGAGCACAGTGGAAGAATCGCTTCCCTAGTTCTGCTGGCCACACTATTTCTGAAATAGCTGTTTCTGATTCCTGTGGGTGCTGAGGAGCTCGGAGGCACAGGCGGCACAGCACACATTCTCGAGGTAGCTTTTTTTTATACCTGTGCTTTTCACAGATCTTAGGGTTGGTCCAAGTCACTTACTTCTCTAGGTCAGGTGTGTATCAGTGGGCACTACACAAACAGATCCAAAGAGCAGACAGCAAGATCTGGAGGCCCTGATCTCACAGCAAAATCTGGTGGTCCTAATCTCAGCGTTTGGTCCAAACATGGCAAATTGAACATGAGTCCTGGAGGGCATCAGGCACAGGCAGAGGAGGCTGAGGGGGGATCTCACTCCAATGTGCACTTTTGTCACAGGACATTTTGGCTGAAATAGAGTCAATTTTCATCACAGTAGCAGAGCAGGTAGGGAGGCATGTTTTGGATACGTGCTGAAAACAGTGTTGGTATTAACTGAAATGCTTGCATTATTGCTGAGCAGTGCTGAGACTCATAGCCTTTTTTGCTTCTCAGCCCACCCACCAGAGAGGGGCGCACAAGAAATTGAGAGGGGACACAGCCCTGCAGCCCACTGCACGGCTATCCCACACAGCATGGCACCATGTTCAGCATACAAAGCTGGAGGAAGAAGGAAGGAAAGGGGAACATTCACGGACACATTTGTCTTCCTGAGTCACTCTTACATGTGACGGAGCCTGGCTTTCCTGGGAGGTGAATACCTGCCTACCACAGGATATAGTAAACAAACTCCTGGTTTTGTTTTGCTTCTGTGCATGGCTTTTGCTTTACAAAAAGCTTTGTTTTTTTGCTAAACAGTCTTTATCTCAACTCACAAGTCTTCACTTCTATCCTTCTGATTCTCTTCCCCACTCTACCAGGGGAGAGTGAGCAGGCAGCTCTCTGGGGCTGAGTTGCCAGCTGGGGTTAAACCATGACAGTGTGTCAGGAAAGTTCCAGCTGGACACCAAGGTTCTTTAGGCAGAGGGTGGTCAGTTCCCAGGGAAGTGGTCACGGCCCCAAGCCTTTCGAGAGTTAACAAGGGTCTGGATGATTACCTTAGGCATATGGTTTAGTGTCACATAGCTCTGCAAAGAGTTAAGCTGGACTCAATGATACTCATGGGGGTCCTTTCCAACTCAACTGTGTCTATGTATTAGACTACATGAATTGAGCACATGCCTAAATTTGCCCATCTTTCTTTCCGATCATATGGCACACAGACCACTTTGTTGCAGAAGTTATATGGGATTTCCCTCGCCCTGCTGGGTGGGGTGATATTTAGAATTTAACAGGTCAGCTTCCTCTACAGCCAGTTGTGTCTTTTCAGCATTAAGATGCTGAAAAATTGAAACAGAGGAATCAAACAGAAACAGGGCACGAGCAAGACTGAAACACAAGAAAGTTTGGGGGAGTGCACAGGGAGACAGAACTAGTCAGTGGGAGAACCAGGTCACAAGGTCAGGAACTGTGAACTAGATTAATGGTATGTAATTAAGAAATAGCCCCAGAGAGGTTGTCCAGAGCAGTTCTGGATGACCCATCCTTGGAAGTGTTTAAGGCCAGGCTGAATGGGACGCCACATTATTTCTCAAAACCCAGAATCCTAGAAGACAGTAAAAGAATGCAAAATCAATCTTTATAAAGAAATGCATGTTTTGTTTACTTAAAAACTGAAGCTCAGACATGTTTGTCTGTACAACATAAATTCAAATATTTACAATATTCAGTTGATATTGTATGAAGTTTCATCCCTTGTAACATCTATGCAGATCCTTCAGTTCTGAATAGCTTTTTTTGCTTCTTCCTCTGAATTTTACGTAGCTTCTTCTTATCTTTAACAATTGGCTTTGACTCTGGTTTCACAAGCTGTATTTCCACTGGCTTCTCTTCAGCTGGAGTTTCAAAGACCACTTCAGTAGGATCTTCTTCAACAAGGACCTTAGTCCCTTTTTTCTTAATCTTCTGCACTTCTTTCACTTGCTGCTTCTCTCTAAACTTAGCTGCCACTGACAATCTTATCAGCCGGCGATGCTATAAAAATAATAATTTAAATTTCATCATGTTTCAAATAGGCAAGATGGAAGACAACTGGTGTTAAAGAAACACGTGGTAATTTCTCTGCTTAATGGTCAAGACCCTCAGTGTAATGCCACCTTTTCAGTGACATGACTTCTGCACTCATTTCATAATTACAAAACTACTCTGTTCTCAAACTGTCATCAGCTTAAGGCACTACAGAGGGTCATGGGGAAAGGCACACTTGATGCTCCTGCACAGACTGACTGCAAGATTGATTTTCAAATTAGTTGCTAAATAAAAGAGAAAACAAAGACAGAGCTGCTTACCATATTTGGGGATTGGTAATGAGGATTTTCATACAGAGTTGGTCCTCCAAAGCTGCCTTGGAAGATTTTTATGAGGTTCAGGACAAAACGAGGCCCAATTTCTACTAGAGACGCATCTTCTTCTATTATCTGCAGTAAAAAGAAAACTTTCTCCATTTCTCACAGATTGAATGAAAACATATGACCTTGCCTATGGTAATACACAACTGAATTTAAATCTGAGATACAGTGCCTGATTAGCTAGCTTTGTATGAGCCCAGTCCTGTACGTAAAGCAATTCTTTGAAATTCAAGCAAGCTTTTGGAGTACTTGGTATTTGTGAATTCCTTCTACAGAAAGTAAGCTCTGGATCACTTTGGGTCAAAGTAGCAATCTAGTTTAAAAGGCACAGTTTAGGCCTTGGGCAGCACATCCTGCTACCAAGATATCCCTCACAGAATCACAACTCAATCAATGCAAGCTGAGTGAACTAGATCTCTCCAGAGATATGGGAGAAGGTAAGTAATTTCAGGACACTGAATCTGCAAACACTAAGGGCTGGCATATCCTGATAACAATATAATGATTCTTATTTTATCTTAATTAATGGATTTGACATGAAATTACTCCACTGACTTCCTTCTGAAGAGCTAAGAGAGACCACTCACCTGGTAATTGCGAAACCAGATCCTTTCGTCAGTGATGGTGAAGGTGAAAACATGATCAACAAAAGGCTGGCTTTTGGGGTGGTACTGTGGTGTACTAAATATCTGTAATAAAAGGCAGTATTTCTGAACATCTGCAATTTGAGGTCAGACATAAATGGCTCATTTTAAATTCCTTTTAATTTACTAAGACCCCAAACCCAGGTTACATTTCATAACCCAAGAGCAAGTATCTGAGTCATGCTAAGAATATGATCCCTATCCTTTGTGACCTTTTCAAAGCTCAGAAGTGTAAAACTGCTACTTGAAAAGAACACTTGTGATTTTTAAGTATGTTGCCAAAAAACATCTCCAGTGAAGAAACACCGGAGACTAGAACTACAGACTGACCTGAATAAATAATTCTTTTAGCAGGGCATAGTGTGGCTCCCGGTCAAACATCTACAAAAAATAAAAATGTAATTTTACATACAAGGCTAAATGCAATAGTCATGCAAAGAGAATAAAAATATACTCAATGAAATAAAATCTATACTTACTGGATCAAAAGACAAAAGGGGTCTTGAACCCCTTAGGCAATTTCCTGTCATCTTCAATTCAGCCAGTGTGTGAACTACAGTGATTTAAAAAAAAAAAAGTTATTACTTATAGAAAACTTTTCAGACAAAATAGCAAGAATACAAACACAATAATGCCAACCAGCTTACCATTCTGCACCAAGAATTTAGCAGAGGGTCCCTGCGGTGTGTTCGAAAGCCTGCAGAGGACAGGTGGTGGGGAAGAGAGAAAGAAAAATGTTAACAGCAGCCAGAAGATATGCTGGATTCCCACACTACACCCCAACTGGTGATTCCTGCACTGAAGTAGTTTCTGTCACTTTTACAGCCATACTGAGTGCCTTTGACATGCTCATAAACACTTGCTTTCTAAATAATTTTGTAAAATGCTTCTGCAAACAGTCTCCAAAAGCTGGTAATGCATTGTAAATTTCCACTATCCACAGAAGTTCAATATTAGAACAGATTTAACTAAGTAGCACTATTTCATGCATCTTCACTATTACAGTAGGAAACTTCAGCTAGAACTGAAGCACCTGCAGCTATAAACAGAAATGTAACAAAACATAACACTTCCTTACCACATGTAGAGATCTTGTTTCTTTTTGGCTTCAAAAAAGATGCACTTATTGCAGTTTTTCATTTCACACACCTACACAAGACACATCAGATTAGCTGCTTACAAACATTCTGAAGACATTTTTGAAAACTTTCCACATTCATCTCTAATATTTTCCCCTCTCCAAAATGCAAATTCAGAGGCAAAGATCTTGTCTTATTAAATGACACCTACTGATACCCAAATTTTGGTTGGTTTTTTAAAAATCTCACGTACTTACTACAGGGAGTAATAACTTCACTAAGGCTACAAACAACCTGATAAGCTCTCCAGGATACAAACACAAGAGCAGGAGTTGAGACATTAGGTTCTAGGTTCAGAACTACCAATGCCCTACTACATTTGGGCTGGCTGCATATTTGTGTCCTGCACTGTTCAAGTATAAGCTGTACTACACTTCTCACCTACACAGAAAAGCACATTGTGCTTTATTTCTTCACGATGAAAATCTGTGTTTAATTAAATGTTTCATTCTGGTTTTATTAATCAAAAGTCAACTTTCTGTTTAAACATGACTGCTTTTTGAATATCAATGATTTTCACCTATGAAGTTACACAACTCCTATAACTAGTATGAGATCCTTTGAACTTGGTTGCCCCCTTCCTTTGCACACTGAATTTCCATAGAAAGTAAAATAAAGAAGCACCAGATAAATCCTTGATTACCTCATTGATTACAAATAACTGGTCTTTACGGTCCATTTTAGTATCTGAAAGAGAAGAACAACATTGACAAGGCTGGAAAACCAACTTAATACAAGAGATTCTTTTAACAGCCAGGTTTTTTGCAAAAATTTTACTAATTTATAAATGAAAAGGTAATTATCAAATGGTTTCTGTCACATTATGGAATAAATAAACATAGCAACAAAACTAACTGTGCAGGTTCAGGACTGACGCCATAGGATTCACTTCCCAGAAAATATTATGGTACAACAACAATTGCTGTACTTGTTGGCTCAGAAGGGGTTTGGTATTTGTTTAAGATACAAGTTTCATCAAAACTCTTCTGTACCACATGAATAGGCTCTTAGCAGCTCTTGGCTTAAAAGTATTCTCAAAATGTAAGCTAGGAATGATGTTTAACCCCTACCTGCTTTAGAGTGAGGCATCAATGTCCTTAAGTCTTGCATTAGATGTCTTGTTCTGAAATTAATTCCACGAGAGGAGAATATCAGCACTCGCTCCTTGTTTTTCCATTTGCCCTAAAAAAAGACACAACAGTTATGCGGGAAGCTTCTAGCCTTAATACTGTTATAACACAGCAAAAAGAAAAGACTGGACAGTAAATACAGAAAGACACAGAAAAAACCTTTGTTTTTATCTGCCCACCCGGACAGAACCACTCTCTCAGCGAGAGTGGAGACTTCCCTACAGAATGGGGGGGCACTGCTTTTACAGGAGGAATCGTCCTCATCCCGATCCAGCGTGCTCCCAGGCACAGCCTTTCACTCCCACCGAATCATTAAAAAGCCACGTGCATCGCTTATTTTCCTGCAAAATGGGCTCAGGCACAGCCCCAGGGCACAACCCAGCTTTTACTGTCCATAAGCATACTGCGAAACCTTCGTGTTTACACGCGGTACTTTCCATTTTTCTTACAAGCAAAGGATTCCCGAAACCTTCTCCGTACGATTCCTAGATGGAACAGGCACAATTTCCATACAGCCTCTGCACACAACAGAATTGCCCAACTCTTTCAAACACTTCTGAGTCTGAGCTAACACATCTTACCGACATCGACCAGGACGGCCCTTTTCGCGCATTCTCACAGAAACAACGCGCCGCCGCATCTACTCTTACTTGCGCTGGCATTACAAAAGATTACGAATAAACCTCCCCGTCCCGGCTCACCAGCCGCGTTCCCCCAGCCAGCCCGAGCCCCGGCCGAGCGGCGGTACCTGGGAGACGGGCGGCGGGATGCTGTATTCCTGCGGCGGGACGCCGTGTTCCTGCGGCGGGCCGCCCTCCGGCAGCGCCTCGCCCGCGCTCGGGGCGCTCCTGGCGCGCTTCGCCTTCCCCGCGGCCAGCGCCCCACGCTTCCTCTTGGCCGCCATCCTGCCCCACGCCATGCCGCGCCCGCCGGGAGCCCGCGCCGCTTCCCGTCTCACACTTCCTGCGCTCGCACTTCCTGCGCTCGCATTTCCTGCGCCCGCCGGGGGGTGATCTCACTTCCTGCGCTCGCTCTCGCTGTGCCCGCCTTCCCCGCGCTCGCTTTTCCTGTTCCCGCCTTCCCCGCGCTCGCTTTTCCTGTTCCCGCCTTCCCCGGGCCCGCTTTGCCCGTGCCCGCCTTCCCCGTGCCCGCTTTCCCCGGGCTCGCTTTTCCTGTTCCCGCCTTCCCCGGGCCCGCTTTCCCCGTGCTCGCCTTCCCCGGGCTCGCTTTTCCTGTTCCCGCTTTCCCCGGGCCCGCTTTCCCCGTGCTCGCCTTCCCCGGGCTCGCTTTTCCTGTTCCCGCTTTCCCCGGGCCCGCCCTCCGTCTCCTGCGCTCCCGCCCGCCGCGCTCCCGCTGTCCGGCCATGCCGTTCTCGGCGCAGCCGCCCGCCAGCGGCGAGGGCTACGCGCTGTCCGCCAGCCTGGACAATGCCCGGCACCTGTCCAGCCTCCTGCGGGCCGTGCACTTCCAGGACCACGCCACCTGCCTCGCCACGGCCAGCGGGCTGCGCGTGACGGTGGAGGACGCCAAGTGCATCCAGGCCAACGCCTTCATCCAGGTGCGGGGACACCGGCGAGGGGCGGGGCACGGCTGATAGAGAGCTTGCACAGCCCCCGGTCACCGCCGCTGTCGCAGCACAAGAAATACAAGGAGCCACTGGACAGGGTCCAGCGGAGGCCGCAGAGATGATTAGAGGACTGGAGCATCTCTGTTGCGAGCAGAGGCTGCAGGAGCTGGGCCTGTTTAGTCTGGAGAAGAGCAGACAGAGAGAGAATCTCATTAATGGATGTAAATATCTCAGAGATGTGTGCCAAGATGATGGTGCCAGACTCCTTTCAGTGGTGACCAGTGACAAGATGGAGAGCAATGGGCATAAACTAAAACACGGGAAGTTTCACCTCAACATGAGGAAAACTTCTTTCCATTGAGGGTGGCAGAGCACTGGAACAGAATGCCAGGGAGGTCGTGGAGTCTCCCTCTCTGGAGACGTTCAAACCCCACCTGACATTCCTGTGTCACCTGCTCCGAGTGACCCTGCCTTGGCAGAGTGGTTGGACTGGGTGATCTCCAGACATCCCTTCCAACCCTAATGATTCCATGTGCCCCCCTGCGGAGAAGGGGAGTGTTTGCTGGAACCAAGGCAGAGGTGCCTGAGCTGGTGTGGAGGAAGGGCCATGGTGAGGCTGCCCTTGTTTATGGGCGTCCATGCTGCTGGAATTCCAAACCCTGCACCCGGTACATCCCTGCACACCTGACAGCGTAGTTGGTTTGCGTCCTTGTTTAATGTGTTGGTGCCTACCAAACTCACGGCTCCTTCTGGCCGTGCTGTGCTTAGTTCCACCAGCAAGCGCTCACAGTATCCATCTTTAAGTATTTTTGTATCTCATCCCAAAGGCAAAAGGTTGGATTTATGTCAGCTGTGAAAGAGTACAGATTCACAGACACTTGATTGGAGATGGTTGTGCTGTGCTCAAAGCACCCCAGGGTGGGGTTTGCCTTCTGGGCTGCCAGGAAAATATGAATTTACTTTTCCAAAAGCAGCTCATGCCACCCTGCTTTATTTCTGAGATACGGTGTTCTTGCAGGTGCCATAAAGCAGTGAGTGCTGGTGGCAAACAGGATAGCATGGAGCAGTTTAGCCTCATCAGGCTAGTCAAAGGCAGGATTCAGCACATATTTCAGAGTGAACTTGCTGTTCTGTTCTTACATACTTTTAGTATTGGAATGTTTATTCATGCTCTGAGCCCAAAAAAGTAAGTATTGTTACTGGAGAAGGGTGACACATTGTGTAGTTCCATGAATGTTTCCAGCTCCAGAATTAAGCAGCTTTAGGCTTTAACATTTGTACCTTGTGCTTTAACTGCAAAAGACAAGTGTTTAGGATTTCATGTTTATGCCAACATACCTTGTTTCAAGTGTGGCCTGATTGTGTTTTCCTACTTTTGAGGATGAAGACCCATTTTTCTATAATCTATGCTATGTTGCATGTAGAAATCACTTTGTGTTGCACTGATTTCTGAAAGGGAAAGCTCTGAAGTGCAAACTAAAATAATTGCAGAAACTCCTGACTTTTTATCTGTTTGCTTTAACTTACAGGCAGAAATTTTTCAGGAATTTTCTGTTCAGGAGGAATCAGTGATGTTCCGGATCAGTTTGTCTGTTCTTCTGGACTGCCTCACCATTTTTGGAACCAGCTCCTTGCCAGGTGTGGTATATTTTCCATGAAAGGCTGTGTGGGCGCTGCGGGACGCACTGTTTGCTCAGGTGGAGTGGAGTGATACCATGACAGCCTTCTGGGCAGTTCTGCCCTTGCAGCTCTGTGTTGAACTCCTCGTTCCTCTGCAGTTTTCACTGTGGCTGACCTAAAGATCTAGATCAAGTGTACTAAAGAGCACTGTGATTTTGGGAAGCCAGAGGTTCAGGTGGTGATAACCTGCAACAGGAGGATGTGACTGCAGCACAGGCTCAGCTGCATTAATTTCAGTTTGGGTTGCACAAGTAACGAGAATAGTGAGGAAAGATGATGTGAGCCAGAGACAACCACAGGACCACGAGGATTTTCCTATTGATCTAAACTATTTGTAGCATGTCTTCATTGTCACAGCTGGTGTTTGCTGTCTGGTGGGTGGAATTACTTGGGTTTGAGTTGTCTACACACAAGTCATTTAATTTTACTGCATAACTATTAGCACTTCAGAGGGTGTCTAGGAGGTGGCACTAAGTGTGCTTCAGTAACATGTTGGAGGCTGGACCAAACATGGTGAATCAAACTGATCTGTGCCCCGTGTACCAGAAAAATGGGAGTTTTCTAAAGTGATCAAATGTCCTAGCTGTGCTCTCTGTGGGCTGTATATTTCATTCTCTTTTTCAGGAACATCGACGGCCCTTAGAATGTGTTATCGTGGTTATGGGTATCCCCTGATGCTGTTCTTGGAAGAAGGAGGAGTAGTAACAGTGTGCAAAATCAACACTCAAGAACCTGAGGAGTTGCTAGATTTTGATTTCTGCGCTACAAAGGTTGTTAATAAAATTATCCTGCAGTCGGAAGGACTACGAGAAGCGTTTGCTGAACTGGATATGACCAGTGAAGTTCTGCAGATTACCATGTCTCCAGATAAACCCTACTTCAGGTACTAGAAACTGCTTTCAACTCTAATGTTCGTGCTTGGCTTTCTTTGGTGAGGACTGGAAGTTTTCGCGGTGGAGAGAGGGGAACTATTTTAGAATACTGGTTCATTTCAGGAAGAATTGTAACGAATGTAGCAAATTACTATATGTACTTAATTAACATAGTAATGTTTATCTTGACAGCCTGGTAAATGTGACACTGATGTGGACAGTTTAGCATTTTGAACTAAATGAAGTGAAACAAATAGCAGAGTTTTGTGAAACAATCATTCAGATATGTACAATGACTCATTTTGATGAGTTTTTACAGAGCTCTGATCAGGTATTTTGAGATGGTGCTTTTTGTCTTCCAGGTTATCCACTTTTGGAAATGCTGGAAGTGCACATCTGGACTACCCTAGGGACTCTGATTTGATGGAAGCATTCCACTGTAACCAGACCCAGACAAACAGGTTAGAAAGTCTCTGACTGATGCCCTCTATGTCGGGTAGTGCATTCTTGATGGGAAGTTTAAAAGCTGGTTTTGCATTACTATAACATTTATTTTATTAGTATGGGGCGCAAAAATATTCCCTATCTGATAAAAGTCTGTGTCTGTAATCAAAAGCTAAGTGCTGACAATGACAGTTTAATGTTCTTACCAGGTAAAGACCAAATAAGCATGTTCCTAATTGGTTTTTTATTTATTCTGTGGCTTTATTCATGACTAATGTTTCGGCTCCTCTTTGCACAATGTATTTTTTTCAGATTACTGTTTTTTCTCCTGCAGGTACAAGATTTCTTTGCTTAAACCATCCACAAAGGCACTGGCTTTGTCTTGTAAAGTGTCCATTCGAACAGATGCTCAAGGGTTTCTTTCACTGCAGTATATGATTAGGAATGAAGATGGACAGATCTGTTTTGTGGAATACTATTGTTGCCCTGATGAGAACATCACTGAAGCAGAGCTGTAGGTGTGTGTGCTGGCATCTGTAATATATTTTTGGTTATATAAAATACTATATTTTTTTACAAAACTGAATGAAAGCTTTTAAGTTTGATAGAGTTAATGTTGTCTTTATTTTTTAATTCTGGAATAAAAAAGCTGAAGACTTTGATTTTCTTCCACTGCAAACATTTCTTAGCCTTGACTCAAACTGAAGCTGGAAAAGCAGAAAAGGGAGTTGATGTCCTATAGACACTGCTTCCAGCACAGATGTTAAAGTACTGTTTGTATAATACATTGATGCTTTTTACAATGTTCTCCAAGAATTTTTGTTTGTGTTATGTTTTTTGTCTGTGGCTTCTAGTAAGCAATTACACAAGGGAAAATCTGAATCCTAGTTGCATATTAGCCAGTTAACTTTCAGTGATTTAAAACCAAATTTATATTGAAAGAGGACAGCATTTTCAAACTGATGTTTTAATAGCAGCAGGTGGTTTCTTTCTGGCAAATGCTGACATTTTGTTTTGTCAGTGAAGCTACTAGGTTCCTTCTCATCTTGATTAATTCTTAATATAACTCAATTCCTTGGAATTCTGTCTGACACCAGTTTACCATTTTGTCTGCAAACTGATGTTGAGTTGGTAAATTGATGCAGAAGCCAGGATTTACTTACTCATAACTGTTCTGGCAACATCATTGTTTTGGATCAGTAGTTTATTACACATCTGCAAGAATGCTGCAGCTGAAGTGTTTCTGTATGTTCATGTCCCTGTTCCTACCCTGCTGCTCTCTACTGATGCTGTTAGTAATCGTAAGAGAGAAAAGTTTCATATTTAAAATTATTTATGAAATTCGTTTGCCTTCTCAGTAGCCTTTTTCAGCAACAGGAGTCGCTCCTGAACTGCAGCAGGGGAATATCTGCCCGTGTCCCATGGAACAGTGTATTCATATCACTGCTACAAATGGGGCTGACCTCACACTCACTGAAAAGGGAGTGTGGTTCCTGGGCAGTTTTCTGCAGTGTCCCACCTCCAGAACAGCAGGTGGGTTGTGTTTAGGTCAGAAGTCCACCTGTCCTTTCACACCAAAGAACCTGCTCAGAACGGGAAGTACCTGGGAGCAGCCAGGCACTGGACTGGATGAGTCTGCAAATCACACACAGAGACTGAGCCCTCCCTGCTGTGGGGTGTGATTGAAGAGTCAGCAATCTGCAGG
Organism: Melanocharis versteri; assembly: GCA_013397845.1. Lineage (NCBI taxonomy): Eukaryota > Metazoa > Chordata > Aves > Passeriformes > Melanocharitidae > Melanocharis > Melanocharis versteri. Next base: position 12,293 of record VZTG01001117.1, read on the forward strand.
TGGTTTCTACAGCTTTAGACTCTGGTCAAGTTTTGTTGTTTGTCAGATGAGGTCCTGCTTTGTTTTCTGTGGAAAACAGTGTGCTCGTATGTTACCAAGTTGATTGCTCAACAGTTCAGCAGAACCCTTTGTGTTTATTTTAAGTTTAAAATGTTTTTGTGGGTCATTTTTCACCTCTTGCTTACGTCAGCAAGAGTATACTTTTGGACGGCACAGTGTTAGCAGTTCACTCTTGTTGTTTTTTGTGCAAATCATCCATTTATTGCAATAAAGTTTACAGTAAAGTTTACAATAAAGTTAACTGTTTAAAATTTGATAAACAATTACAAATTTTTTAACTACAAGGCTGACATAGATACGTAATATTCTTAGTTACTCTTATTTGCTTTTTTTTCCAAACTGAAGTATTCAGTGTAAATGAACTTCCTTCTGGCTTACTGTGTCAATTTCTTCAATGAAAAAAAGTTATGGTCTCGTTGGGAATTATTAATGTTATCCTTGACTACTGAGTGTTAGGGATGATTTACATAATGCCTGGGTGACAGGATAAAAATGAAGCAGAACACACCACTTTCTTGGTGTGATTTATTTTAGAGTATCCAAGTTTCTTGTATTGTCTTCGGGAACTGTGGCTTAACATTTGAATTTTTATATAATTGCCTACAGATGTATCGTGTTACTTCTTGAAATAGTACTTTTAATGATTTCTTCTATAGCCTACCAACAGTGATCATGGAAGTAATACCCTAAGAAGTTAGAACATCACAAAATATCAGTAGGTATTACAGGCACGTATGGTTTGTGCAGAACTTAATGTCTGTACCCCAAAGGGGCTGAGTCCTGGCCTAGACTCCCAGAGGCAGGGAGGTGCTTGTGCACTTTTGACTTCGTGGGTGTGGTGACAGGGGGACAAGAATGTGGGAAGTCTGGGCTACAGACTTGGTGCTGAAAGGCAGTGAATTGATTTAGGATCCATCTGTGATGTATTCGATTACATTTCTACCTTCAAACACAGTAAAATGAAAAGGGTGAAGAGCAGGATGACAACTGGAAGGACACTGCATCTTTTTGACCTAGTAAGTTACTTAAATTCTACAAATCTCCACTGTTGGATTAGATTTAGCTTCCTGCTACACTTTGCATGGGATTCAGAACTCAGGTTACCTTTAGTACCTTTTGTCTCTGCTGTTTAACAAGCCTTTTTCCCTTGCAGACTACAGGAAACCTGCAGCAGAAGAAATGTTCAGTTCATGTTTTTTTCCTTTATTAGTACCACAGAAGAGGCTTGTCATAACTCAGATTTTGCCCACCTGCTTTCTTTTAAAATTGTGCACTCAGAATTACTTGTGTTAAGGTTTAGGCCAGTTCCTAGGGTGGGAGCTGTAACCAGTGCCTTCCACCCAGGTTCAGTGGAGCTGTGGTAGGTGCTGCCTGGCAGCACTGGGGGCTGTGGGCATCCCGCATCCAGAGGGCACAAAACTGGCAAGTGATTTTCCCTCCAATTATTTTGATTTGTGATTTTTCAGAGTAAGAAGGACCTCAGGTCTTCAGGAAGGCGCTTCTTTGATTCTACCAGAAAACTACTGCCAATAGGCTTTGGGTCCCCACCAGCCTTTGAAGATTCCAGAAACCAAAATAATGCCTTTGGCTCCTGGTCCTAACAATCTTTATGCAACAAAACAGTAACAATGCTGTTGCTAATGTTATCTCCTGCCTCCCAACATGCTGAATTTTTGTGCCTCCTTGGCTTTCTACAACAATTTGGATCTGTAAAGCAAAAATTCCCCAGAGGGAATTCAGTTCTATACCTGTTTCAGAGATAGTAGTGGGAAAGAAACAGGTGTTTAGTTTTTATTTAGTTTAGTTGTTTATTTATTTACACATGGATTTATAAGGAAACAGTATTCTTGTATACTTGATGAGATGGGTGTTTAGTGAGGTTAGTGGAGCAGCTGGAAAAGCTGAGATAAGCCAGATGCTGTTTCCTGTAGGTGCCTGTTTTTAACTTCATTCTGTAGCAGCTTGAAGAATCCAGCAGGTGGGTCTTACCAAAGTAAATACGTAGAAACTGTTTATAGTAGCACTAAACAGTGCTTTTGCTGAACAGTAACCTTAAAAGAACACTAACATTAAACTGAACAAATACAGAATTATTTTTAAAATGCTGCTATCACAGAATAGTCACATGATGCCTTCCTGTTGAGAGAAAAATTAATTTTTATGTGAATCTCATTTTTGAGGGGGGCCAGGACTGCTTAGGTATAAATGGAAGTGATAACAGGGGGGTTCAGCCTCTTTCTGCACTGCTTTTGCCCCTAGCTGGCTCTAAGGACAATGGGGTGGTGCATTAGCATTGCTACAGCTGATTGCCAGCTGATTTATCCTCGTCTCAGAGGATAATTACTCTCTTCCAGGCAGAGAGTGTTGGAGGGAGATGTAATCAGGTGCCTCGCACAGCTCTGATCTCCGTGGAGTTCACAGATTCTCACAGAAGTGAGAAGTGGGCTTGAATGTCCACCACGACTGTGAACGTCAGTCTGTGCAAGTATTCCGGAGGAATGTATCCGAGGAAGTCTGCAAAGAGCTGCACTGCCCAGGAAAAAGCTTCCCTTTTGTAATGCCGCTGAAAATCTGAGCAGACACAATGGGAATTTCTCTCCCACTTTCACCTCCGCTGCATCAGCATTTGAGGTGGGGTAGTGGGCGGGGAGGCTGTGTCTGTGTGTGGATTAAAACTCTCAATGGAAAACTGAGCAGCCTCCTACCCCTCCCAGCTCAGATGGGACCATGGAGTTGACCAAAAAAGAGCAAGTGAGTAGAAGGCTGGAGGTCTTAGATAAGGAATCTGTCTGAACATATGTTTGGATTTTACCCCGTAAATGCCAGGGGAGTGCAGTAGTGGGTTTGCAGTGTGAGGGAGGCGGGGAACGACTCCACCCAATTAGGCACTTGCAACCCTCATCAACGAGAAAGGAGACTTAATCCATGAAACAGATAGCAGCTAACAAGCCCTAAGTTATGTCCAGGTGTTGGAAAGATAATTTACTTGTCGGTGGAATTGCCTTGTTAAGGTTTAGGGCTTGACATGTTTCAGTGATCTCATAACTAGTGGGAGGTTAACAAAACTTGGGAAGAAGGATGTACTATTGATAGTAGGTAGACACAAAGAATGCAAAACTTTAAGGCCACAAGGACATTTGGCAGAACTCCGAAGATGAGGAAACTAATAAAGCCTACTTAGCAACTGTGCTGAAAATGACTCCAACTGGGTAAAAAGAATTCCAGCAGGGAGAGATCATGACAGACTGACTCATGGCCACCACGTCAAAAGGGGATGAAGACTGAGGGTGCAGACTAATTAGCACAAGAACTGAGAGACTCATTAATCGATAGAAGATAGAATACAAATTAATAAAAGCCCATGAACATTAATGCCTCTGTTTGCTAATGTCGAGGGATACATCTGGTGCAGGCAGCTGTGTTTGCAAGCTGAATTCGAGATGCGGGTTGAGCTCTGGGTATGAGCCCAGAGGGAGGGAGGAGAGGCCGTGAGCTGCCAACCCTTTGATTAATAAAGGGCACAAAGCCCGGTGAAACCAGCCAGGGTGAGTGGACTCTGAGAGGCACAGCAGGAGCCGGCAATTGCAGACACTTTGGATAACAAAAGGGATGAAGACCGGTGATGCCAGCAAGGTGAATTAACACGGAGAGGGTGGCAGGAGCCGACTGGAGAGGAAGAGCTATACTTACACCTGGGTAGACAGTGAGGGTGTGAAATTCCCCAGGGTTCCTTTTTTGGGGGTTCCTTTTTTGGGGGTCCCTCCTCGGAGGCATCAGCACGAGCTGCTTTCTGTGTTACTGCGCCGTGAATAAATGGCTTTGTGGAACGAGACGTCTGAGACTCTTCCGTAGGAAATCTGGGGTCGAATCAGCAAGGAAACCTGGTCTGACGGTAAGTGGGTGTTTAGGGCGTCAAGTGCGGCACTGGAGCTGCCCACTGTGAAGGGGCTTCGGTCCCAGCTGGGAAAGTCTGGCACTGGGAGTGTGACTGCCAGAGAGGCTCAAGAATGGTCAGACGGGGGGGTTTCCTTAAGGCTAGAATGTATAAATAGTAAAAAGTTTTGAGAGTTGGTGTGCTTGATTCGTGGAATACTGCTGAGCACCCAGGCTTGCGCAACTGGAATAAATAATCAGGGTTTCTCTTGAGCGTGTAATTAGTGGCTTGTCGCACACCGGGAAACGACTCAGATTTTTTCTGGACAACAAGCTGGCCAGAGACGTTTTACTCTCCTAATAAACTACATAGTGGCATGGAACAGGTTCCGGAGGAGCTGGGGTATATCCAGGCTGCGAGCAGTCGCTCTCCAAAGCTGACCAAGACTCCCAGAAAAGCTGTCAGAGAGGCACGGGCTGCACAGAGCTGTGCAGGGCTGCACACCCTCCTCTTCTTCCATGCCGCAACCCAGCCCGGGTGATCCCGCTTGGCTTTAATTATGCAGCTATTTGCAAGGGAACACGGAGCCAGACACCCACCAGCCAAAGCATCTGCGGAGGAAACTCTGCCAGCCTGCCCCCCGCCGGTCATCGGACGGTGACACCAATTCTTCATGTGGCAGCAAGGGAAGGAATTTTGGAGGCTCTGAAAACCACACAGCCACCCTCAGGCAGCGCAGGGCTTTGGGACAGACCCGCTCCCACCGCCTGCTCCCAGACCCTCCGCACACGAGGCAGAAGCAGCACAACCAGGGGGCACCTGCCCTCCCCACCGGGACCCTCCTGCAGGCGCCTGGCTCTGAAACATCCTCACAGGCACCTGTGCACCGGCTCTGCAACATCTGTCCAGATGTGCTCACACCCAGCTGTGGCCCCACCAATTGCTGGACGCAGCGCTGCTTTTTTGGGAGCTGCACTTCGAACAGCAAGAATCCAGACAACCTATTTCCAGGAATGGGGCAGTGCAGACCTTTGTGCTTTGAGTTGTCACTCCCCACAGTTTTCCAGCTGCGAGGGGGGCTCCTTCCTTCCGAGGGGAAGGAATGTCAGGTGTCTTTCTCAGGATTGTTTCGAGTTTTTTCTTTTTGTCTGGAAAATGCAGTTTAACCCAGCACTTCCCTTGCTCCACAGACTCCTTGGGAGATGACTCCTGGTGGGCAGTAGAGTGTTTAGAGAGAAGCAAATGCATCCCAACACTTTTGGACAGGGCTTCTGAATGTGCAGCGGGTGGGGACTGTTGCTGCTGTACAACAGGGAGCGCAGGAAGAGCGCTGTGGGCCCGAGCCCAGCCATCCCTGAGGAGCACTCCGGCTGATCCCAGAGGGAAGAACGGCTGCAGCGGAGCAGCAGCTTCCCGTGCAGGCTCACTGGTGTTTCGACGCATGCAATGCCGGTCTCCTGAGGGTCGCAGGGTGCAGGGTACCAGCTGCAGCATCTCCCCCGGGCAGGGTTTGCACCAGCACACCGTGGGCCTGCAGAGCCCGGCCGGGCAGGCAGGAGCGGACCGCCACCCGCGGGGACACGGGGAGACGGGCTCCAGCCCTGAGCTCCTTGCAGGAGGTGATGTCAGCGAGATGTGCCTGTTTCCAATCTCCAGCTGCTGGTAGGAGGCCCCATTACCAACCGTCTGAGCATTTCAGGCTGTTGGAAAATGTACAAAGAGGGCCAACACTGTGAATCTGGACAGATCAGCACGGGAGAGGGCTTTTAAAATAACAGACTGAAAACCCGATGATTGCATAAATACCTGTATTAAACTCATCAAATAAGAGTCTGTCAGGGCAGCCAAAGGTTTGTAAATACCTACAAATGCCTTGCCATAAAATGCCTCGGGAACTACGGGTGGTACCACAAAACAGATCCTCCCGAAGCCACCTGCGGGACTGGAGACTGGCATCAGCAAGCCTAAAGTCACAAACCTTTGCTGCTTGTGCAAAGGCAAAACCTGGTCATCAGAGGAGCCATATGTTAGTGACAGCCCATGCAGGATGCCACCATCATGTCTGATGCAACGGAGGCTGCCATTTCTCCTAGAAGACTTTTTGTGTTGCTGTACCAAAGCCTGGGGAATACAACAGCTGTTGGGCAAAGCACACGACTTTCTTGCCAGCAGCAGGCTTGGCTGGTAGATCTATTCTGTAGTTACAAAAATTTTAACTCAGGCTTCCTCAAATTAGTAGACACTTATTAAATCCCTGATTTTGATTCAGCCGCAATTTACCACTGTAATTCTAAGCAGGGGTTTTTAAGGAAATGACTGTTGAGGAGAATTAATTTGTTACTGCCCTGAGAAGAACGCAGATATAAAACCAATATAAAATATGGTTCTAGTCTGTGCTTAGTGTCTCTGTTACTTTTGTTTAAAAGGATCGTGAAACAAACAGACAATGAAGTGGGGATAAAGAAAAGCATTTGAAACTTCACTTCTATGGAATGCTCTGCTGAGAATTGGTACCCATGAGCGTGCACAGTGACCCATGGCTGCAGAACCAACCAGTGTTATAGATGAAGGTTTCAAGGTACTCAAACTCTTGTACTGTGCTTTGACATTAAATTCAGTACTTTTAGTATTCTCTGTGGCAGACCAAACCCACAGTTAATAGATGATTTAGATCTCTGAACTGTCCTAAAAGTCTTGCACCCATTGTAATTTGCTTGAAAAAATTTGCTGTGTTACAGCTGTGCCTGCAGAACATGTGCTGGGGTACATCACATCTGCCTATGCTACTCCAAAACCTCCACACCTCACTCCCCCAGAGCTTTCCCACACAGTTACTCAACAGGCACAGCTGCTCTGCAGCCTGGGTCCCGAGCAGCAGACCGAGGCCCTAACCCCACAGACAGCCAAAGCCACAGGAGGCTGCCTCTGCTCCAGGACCCTCCCTGCACTGGCAGGCCTGACCACACCACCCGAGATGGCCATTCTTCCCTGCAGCATTGGTTCTCTGCCATGTTTAAGGGCAGACTGCCTCTGCCTCTTGCTCAGATGAGGGCTGGCATCGGCGTGAAGAAAGGCCCAGGATGGTTTGGTAGGGCTGACCCAAGCAAGAGCCCCCGTGGGAAGGTCAAGACAGGCAAAGGGCACATGAACACCTCTGTTCCAGTGCCGTGATCCAGCTCTCCTCCCATGTCCCACATGGTACTCCAAGCTCTTGGCTTATCCTCCTCCCTCCTGAACACTTTAGGCTGGTACCCCACCCTGCCAAACCCCCCCAGAGGGCAGATTTATGGTCTAAACACAATATACACACTGCAGCAGTAATTTATGTAGCTCTGAAACACCCAGCACTGAAATCACACACCACCTACCTCCTTCCCCCCAGACAGCTACTCTCAGGCAAACTCACAGAACATAAAGTGGGCTTTAACAGCTCTGTATAGTGAAATGGCATCTCCCAAGGGATTTCTTGCCAGCTGCTCCACTGGCCCTTTCTTGGCTCCTTCTCCTGGGGGCTTGTGTGTGGTTTGCTGCAGCAGAGCAGCATGGTCTTCCCTGGACTTCTACTGTCTTACGCTGACACGCAGCACATCACATCAGGATGGAGCTGACCTGAGGACAGGTGGGAAGGCAATCAGCAGGCCATTCTGCCACCCCCGAGCTCCCTGCTCAGCCAGCATAGGGCAGGATTGGCTCTCTACCTGTGCCTCTACCCATGAGGCTCCAGCAGGAACCCAGACTCATCTCAGAGCATAATGACCCCTGAGCTCAGCTGTTGGTCATGCGCCACTGAGTGCTGCTGCAGCCAAAAGAGCTGTCCAGCAAGGACACATGGCACGCTGCAAAAAGTTCTCCTCTGATTGCTGCTGAAATCTTCTGGGTTTTCACCCTCCACCATCTTCTCATGTTGACTCGGGTTGGCAAAAGAAGGGCTCTGTGAGAGCCAGACAATAAATAACCAGGGCAACACCTGCTTATAGGAAATCACCCTTAGTTTACGCAGCAAGAGAGAGGGACAAAAAGAAAAAAAAAAAGAAGAAAAAGAAAAGGTGATCTTAACGCAGATCTAGGATGTCGTCTCCTCCCAAATTCTGAAGCCTGCTACCATCATTTGTCACCATTCCCTACTGTGACAGGGCATAGGATGGGTGAGAAGAGCCAGTATACTCAAGCTCTCTGACCAAATTACATCTGTTGTGTGCAAACTGCAATGAGCAAGTTTGGCAAGAGGAGTTTATGCCCAGTACTCACACATTTAGTGGGGAGAGGGAAAGGAATTTGCTATAAAAACGCTGCCCATGCCGTTCTGACTGACCATGCAGGAGGCCAGAAACAGATGTGGATGTTTCAGAGTAGCAGGCTAGGCAGATGTACCCCACAGGCCCAGATTCTGCATGTCAGCTTGTCTGTCTTCAAAGGAAACACCATGCTGGGTAGCTTAAAGAAATTTCCTACAAAAGGCTAAAGAGCCCTGGGATGTGATCACAAGAGATGCAATTCCTTCAGGCAAGAAGATACTAGCTACTGATAGAACAGTTTCTCAAATAAAACTGAGAAGAGATGATAAAAGGCAATGGGGCTGACTGTGCAACTAAGTGTAAAAAGCCATACCCATATCCATATATCCATATGCATACACACTTAGATATATTCCCACTGTAGTTCTGTGTGTGAAGTGCTAAGTGACAGAGAACCACAGTTTTGAACAACTGTGGGACATCACCGATCTGTGCTACAGCTCTAAGGTATTTTAAACTTTGCTGGAATAAATCCAGTGGCAAATGGGAAACCTGTATTACCTCTAGCAGGATGTCCACATGAGGAATGGCTATGAACTTATCAATGAGATAAAAGGCATCATCTGCAAAATTCACTGCGTGAGCTTTGGACTGGACTTACTCCACACAACAAATCAAGATAGTTAATAATGAAGATGCAATTTCAGGGATGAAAACCCAGTTCTTGTGGCATCTATTTAAACAGGAGATATAGAACACATCTGTACTACGTTAGAACAGTGTAGTGAGATTTCCCTCAATACAAAAAGTAAATGAAGACAAAGATGAAAAAAAAATTGGGAATAGTTTATTTGCTGCATGAGGAAATTTCTTGAAAATTACAAATAAAGAAACTTGTTATGCTGTAGTATATAATTTCCAATATTCCACAAAGATAATTGTAATAAATATACAAACCAAACCAAAGTAGAAGACTAAATCCATCAGGCAACCTACAAAATGGTTCATCAAGTTTTATACTTGCAGCATTAGCATGCTTAAAATCTTGTTCTTTTTGAAGTGATGCTGCAAAATTTTTTTCACATTTCTTTGGAGCGTTTTCAAAGCTGTCTAACTACAAAATACTGTTCAAAATTAGACGGCATTAGTTAAACCACTCAAGAAAAGTAACACCAAGGTCTAACTGATGCAAAGGTGGTGTTTTTCTTTTTACCTTTAAAATCCATTTAGTTTTGCCAGAGTTAGGAATTATCTGATATAAGTGCACAATGAGTCCAGTCAGCCTGAGGCACTGCTGACTCCTGTCATATTATGACTCTACATAAACTTCATAGATTATATAGCTCTGAAAGATTTCTCTATTAATAGAGATATATCCCCATAGAATAAGAAAAACACAATACCATACTGAAGCCGCAAGCTTGTTAAAATGGTTGTACCCTCAAGTGCAGTGTGTGCTTAAAACATTTTTCCATAGTTTCATTTTATCCCACATCAGGCATTTTTATTTGACTTTAAATGTAGAAGTGCTGATAAAGGCTTTATCGATGCCCCTAGCCTCCAGAAACAACATACAGAATTTTTTGACACCTCTTGCTGTTCTCTACCTATCATTTCTAAATTTTTTTGGAACAGCAGGCTGAATTTTACACCTCACTGCTCTGGACCACACTGACAGACAGGTCTACTATTCCGTACAAATTTCTTACAAACTGAAAACACTTCACTATGCTTCACTATTACTGAATACTTGGGGGTATAAAAAGAAACTCTCTAAGACACATTTACCTAAAAATATTTGTTAATAAGCTTAATGCAAATATTATGTAGAAAAAATGGTTTAGTTACAAAAAAATTCATTAGAGGGCCAGTAAAAATATACTGAAGAGAAGATCTTTACAAAAGTGAGGTTAGGAAGTATGAGGCATTGACATTCACTGTAAACATCCTGTGTTCACTAGAATCCCTTGTCTAAAAGTATATGACCTGGTTTTGTTCCTGAGCTTCATGGCCAACGCTTGCATAGACAGCTAAACCTATCATAAAGGGCTGTTTATAGAGATAGTTCTGTTTGTACATAACTTCAATAAACTAATGCTTTTACCTCTTGAAATAGTTTCATTCCACTACCAGGTAGTTAAGGAAACTATGAAGTATGGTATGGGTTTTGTGTACTCAGTGCATTGGGTGAATTGGGGCAGCCACGTTTTAATGTGTTAATTTCAAATAATATTACACTAGAAAGTGCAGCTGTTGGACGTTCTGGCTTAGCATAAATATCTACTCCTGCTCGCTGCTGCAAGGCTCACTCCTGTTCTGCCAAAGACTGCATATGGCAAAATCTCAGCAATCTGAGTGCTACAGCATCAAACACACCAAATAACGAGATGCAGCTTGTAATCAGTACAGAAGACCTAAGAGAGAATTTCACCTTTACCCAGGCAACACCAGTGCTTTCCTCCAGGTTAACCAGCTGCTTTTGGAGGAAGCTGGAAGAGTACTCACAGGGTAAACACGACACGGAGTGGCCTATGTAAAAAGTCTGAAGAACATACTTGCATTTTGGGTATGAAAAGCAGGCTACTACGTGTTTAGCTACTGCACATGGAAATGCACATGGAAGTGGTACAGACAGACAAATATATCCCCCTCACAAAGAGCACAATAACACAAAAGCAGCAAATTGCCAATTTGAAATCTTATGTTAAGGCAAATCTAGATAAACAACCATAACAGGATTAATAAAAATAGGGAGTTTTCCTTGGCTTTTTTGTTTACTTTTTCTGTGATTGGCTTTTACACATTGATAAAATTTGTTTCAGCACTTTCTGGACATCTTCATCCATTTGACCCTAGACAAAGGAAGACAGAAAAAAAGATGATTGAATTTATGCAGCTCTAGTCTTTAAGAATATTGACAAATGATTTTTCAGGTACAGTAATTAGATCCATTTCCCAAGTGGAAGCAGTGTTAAATGTGTTTTTGAACTCTCATACCTTAAGGGAGGGGTGTCTTAGTTAAAACATGCAAAATTCCTACTAGATCTGCAGAAGAAGCATCTTCAGTTAAAATACTATCACTGAGTGACTGACAGCATGCAACCATACCTGCACAGCATAGAGAAGGTGCATCCTGTAAACTGAGACAATTTCCTGGTGTTGTTTCTTTGTTTCCTAGAAAACAGTTAAGCAGAAAGGCACAGAGCATTCAGGACTACTGAACTGAGAACTCCCCAGCTACATTCAGCCCAGGGAAATTATAAACCATAGTCTTATGTAATGCATTGAAAACCAGCTTAGACAGTGCTGTGTTAGCACGCACTCTAAATTTGCTTGGAAGCATGTCCAGAAAAATGCTGTAGTTCTACCACTAACTAAAAGAGCTAGTGAGATCATCAGTTTTAGGAAGTGCTGAGCTGCAAAGGTGTGGAATGAGCACATAATCTACTTCCAAGCTTATCAGCAACCAGAATTGAGGAAAGCCAACAACAGTCTGACAAATCCACTCTCAAATGCAACTCAGCTCTTCCCTGAAGGCAGAGACCCCTCTGCCAGAGCCAATGCCTTCCCAGGCGAAAGGAGGTGCCTACAAAGGTCTTACCCTGTAAGACCCTGACTTAATGAAAGCCAGCCTCCTTTCCAATGGTCACAAACTGCCACAACTCAGAAGCCAACCTTTCCAAAGATACGTGGAGCTGTCAGGAAAGCTAACCTACAAGAAGGTAAGAGTGTTTCTGTCCTGCTTTAAATCCTACCTGCTTTCCTAATGTGCTGCACACCTCTGCACTTTACACTACTTTGCTGGTCCTAATTAGTGGGACATGAAGGGTTATTTCAGACATGGAGGACTGGAATAAGAAAGTCTGGGCCTTGACACTGACAGGATGTTCTGCCTACTATTTCTCTGGCCTGCAAGGGAATTTTTCTGGCACACTGAGCCCTCCTTTCTGCTGGGAAAGGTAGGAAGCAGACAGCAGTTGGCATGTCAGTCTGGGAACTCTCCTTTCAGAGGCACTCCAGAGCCCTCAACAAAGGCCTCCAGTGGACAATACTTTCTTTTCACCCTCGACAGGGAAGTAAAGTGCTCCTTTGGGCAGGCAAGCTCTAGGAAATATTAATTATGACTCAACCCAGCTTAGAAGACTGGACTTTTCATGCACAAACAATAAAATTTAAAAAAAAATCTGTAAGGCATTCAGAATTTCAGAAAATAAACTATGCTCCGCATAAACAGATGCATTTGCTTGACTTGAAACCCCATACTTTCTTCCAGAAAGCTTAAAAACCCAAAACAACTTCAGCTGATGAATATTTTTGAAAATCCCCTGCACACTGATCATACTTATTCACAAACTAAGGTCTGAGCAGCAGGTTTGGTCACTCCACTCTCCTACAAGAAATCTGTTTCTCTATTGGTCTGAGAAAAACATGTGGAAAACCAGCTTTCTTTAGTTTGGCTCTTCCTAAAGTGCTATTCATGACTTGCAAATTCCTATGTTTCAAAGAAACAGAAATTACAGACTTTTTGGATGAAAATTCTTTTCCATGTATTCACTGACTGTACTCTATTTTAAATAAGGCAGAGTGAAGAACAGCACGTGTTTCTTTGGAGAACTGGGAGTAATGTTAGGTTTACAAATTATCACACTTACGGTCAGTTGGTTTTGCAACTGCTTCACTTGTTGCTGTAACACCTCCAGCTGCTGGCTTTGTCTTTTGGGGGTGCTGGTTGAGTAGGAGAGCTGGGAAAGGCTGTTCAATGCTTCTTTTAATTTGCTAATTTCCTTGGACATCTCATTGATCTAGGGAGGCAAAAAACAGGTTTTCATTAAAAGATGCTATGCATACTGTATTTCTGTGTGTCTTATCTCTGAGTTACTTGTGACTTAAATTTAAGAAGTGGGGAAAACCAAATTGTAAATAAACTCCATGGGCAAACAGAGATGTCATGTAGGCAAAGAGTTACAATGCTTCTCTATTCCCCATCCTAGCCCAGTCTATTCAAACTGCACTCCTTGTTCTGAGCATCAGCAATATTTAACAAGAAGGGCTGCATTTACCACCTTTACAAATTCTGCCACTGAACCAAACACAGGCCAGCTATTCACAGCTACCAAAATGCATAGCTCTTTATAAAGGAATTTGTAGTGACAGATATGGTAGCTGCAGAGGAAAATTAGTCCAATCATGATATGGTTGAGATGATGTAGTAATATCCCAACAGTGAATTTTTGCTCCTTCCTGATATTTTGTTTTCTTGTTTCCTCTGGAATATCTTCCTGCTGTAAATCTCACTTCTTTGACTTCAGCTGCCTGAACAGTGCAAACCCAGCCTAAGCAGAACTTAAAAGAGGTAAACTGAAAGATCATGTGTATCTCTACAGCGGAGGGAAACCAACTGCAAAGAAAAAAATACTGAAAACTCCTTTGCCTTCGATACCTGGATTTTCAGAGGGGCAAATGCACTCAGAAGTTACTGAACCAACATTGTCTGTTACGTCACTCATGCACCAGCCAACATGCTTTGCCACTCACACTACCCCTCCACTGTACTGAGTCACTGACCTTTTTGTCTTTATCTTCTTCTAGTTTTGATGAGTTTTTCATTTCAGTAAGAGCTTCTTGAACTTGGTGGTACTTGTGCTGAAGATCAGTCACCTCCCGTTCCTTTGCTTCAAGCAGAGTATGCATACCTTCTTTCGCCTCTTTCAAGTGCAAAATTTCATTTCTCAGTTTCATGGCATCTAAGGATATATTTTCCTTCTCTCGGATCACATCCTTCAGTTTGGATGACAAAGCACTAACTTCACCCTCTAGTGAGGATTGGAGCTTTTCATATGTGGCCTTGGGTACCATTGCTTCATTAATTGCAGCTTTTTCTTCCAGTAATGTCTTTTCCAAGTTTCTTAATTCACTTTCCTTGTTGCTAAGCAGTCGTTTGAGCTCATTTATTTCTTCCTCCATCTCCTTTATGGTATTTCTGAGTGCATTGATTACCTGACGGTGTTCAGTAATTGGCAAAGAGTTTTGTTTCTGAGTGTCTAACAGTTGTCTGAGTTCTTCTGCTTCATCTAATACTTTTGTGTACTGGGATTTCATTTCTGATAACTCATGCTCTGCTTTGTATTTCAAAGAATTTGTTACCTCCATCAGTTTCTCATGTTCATCTCTAGGAATGTAGTCTGAAGCTATATCATCTAGAGTTTTTTTCTTCCTATAGTCTTCAAGCTCGGTTTGTGCTTCTTTGTACAATTGAGACAATTCACTAAGTTGCCTGTTGAGGTCATCTATCGTTCTGTGCATCACATCTTTCCTTTCTCCAGCTTCAGCACTAGATTCCAACTGCATCTGATTTGCCAGCTTGTCCTGCAGCCTTTTAATTTCCTCTTGCCCTTCCTTGTACCTCTCAATCAGCAATGCTTTCTCTTGATTAATGTTATCAATAACTGAACAATATGAATTCTTCATTTCCTCACACTCTTCCATGGACAATTTGCCTGCCACATTCTGCTCTCTGTCTTCAAACTTCTTCTGTAGCTCTCTCACTTTTTCTTTTTGTCTTTCGCTTTCTTCCAACGCTTTCTTCAATTCTTGCTTAAGTGCTTCAACTTCTCCATATGTAACCTTCAACATACTCAGATCAGAACTGGTTTCTTCACTTTCAGAGAAAACAAGACCTGGCTTCTTTTGCCTTTGTACATTCAAAACCTCTTTCACAGCTTCTTCATACCTGTTTTGAGTTTCTTGGAACTTCAGATTAAGATCAGAACCATTTTCTGAAATGTCTGGGCTATTTAAAGGACCTGTTTCTGGGACTCTAGACTGGACCTGAGTTCCCACATGCTTTCTTTCGGCTTCAGAATTCTCTAATTTTCTCTGCACATCCTTTAAGTCTTCCTGAAGGTACTTCATTTTTATTTCTCTGGGGCTTGTCAGCTTTTCTTGGGTTTGAGTGGCATTTAATGTAGGCTTCAGCTCCTGCGCCAAGAACTCGTTTTGTCTCTCTGCTGTTTGCTCAAACTGTGTTTGGGTTGAATAAGATTCTACAGTTGAATCTCCTTCCTTAGGTGCTCTTTCCTGTCCAAAAAAACCCACCAAGAATTGCACAATAAAAACAAGTACATGATTCTATTTTTTTAGAATAAGCAAGGAAGTATTGCCACAGCCTACAGAGACAGATGATTAAAGAACCATGGAAGAAAGTTTTAGAAAAATTCAAAACTCAGCTGCTCCCATTTAGTCATCTACAGGGGGAGAAGGCAGTAAGTGCCAAGCTCCTCTGAAAGTCTGGGCTGAGCTCCATAAGCTAATAATCAAAGCTATGCAAATTAAAATTCTGCTAGCACAACTGTTAACAACATCTTTTAGAATGCGGTTATCATAATAAACCAAGTTATTCAGTAATTTTTGAGAAAAGTGAGAAGATCAAAACACTGATTTAATCCTTTGGGGCAGAGTGTCTCCATGATCTTACCGACAAGCTTAAAAAAAGATCTTCACAGTACAACTCTTTAAAACAGTAAGCAGCTCTTTGTTCTGCCTAGCAGACTAAGAGAACACCAGAACAGCACAAAAATATGCCACCTGTAATTTGTCCTGCAGCTCCTTATTGTGCAATGTCAGAGAGGCAATTTTTGCTTGCATCAACAGAAGTAGATCTTGTTGGTCAGCTTCAGAACTCACAACCAATAAACTATCAGCACCTTCGGAGAAAAAAGAAATTCAACAGCTTTCAAAAAGCTGAAATGCTAGCTAGTTAGTTATTCTAACATTTCAAATTAAACAGTTTGTTCCCATGACCACTAAACACAGTGAGCAAGCAAACTGTTCCTATAAACTCCCCAAGAATGTGCTAAGTTAACACAATAGAAGCAGGATGTTTTGGTGGGGAGCTGCTTGTGGAATTACAAAACATCACTCTCAATACTTAGTGTGTTTCATGTTCTAAGTGGAAAGGCACAGAGGTTTGGAGCATTTCATGCCACCTAAAACACCTAATGAAACAAGGATTGTTTGTATACCTGTTGTGCTGTCACTCAGTCTGTCTTTATTATCCCTGTGCAAGGAGCTGAATTCTTCCTGCTAAGACATCAGAAGAAAACATTTTCACAGAAAGCAGATGTAAAGCTCAACAGTTCACCAAAAAGGACTATAGACAGCATAGATTCTGCCGGAAAAAGCCTGTCCAAGTGGACGTCTTTTATTTCTGAGGTCTTGTTTAATTGTAGCATGTGTCCAGTATTTCAAAGTCTGCTAAAGCCATACACGTTCCATTGCACAATTCCCATTAAATACTAATGAAATGCAGGCAACTCTCTTGTAAATCATTTGGAAGACTGCAGACCCTGTGACAAGTAATAGCAATATACTGACATGGATTTCAAAAAATCTTCAGCAACATAGGGTAAAGATCAGATAGAACACACTCGACCCTTTCACTGATGTCTTTCAGTAAAAGAGTCTCCTTTTGCACCGCCCAATTCCACGCACTTTGCTGGTATTAGAAATTGAGCTCTTGCAGCATTAATACTTCCATAACCATACTCCTAAACACTACCTAATCTATGACTATTTATATGTACATATTTGTTACACTTTAAAGTAATCTTTACACTTGAATTGCATTGAAATATATTTGCATTGATTTTTGTTCCTAAAATTCAGCTAATTAAGTCACAGGAGACTCTGCAGTCATCCAAATAGAACATCAAGCGAAACAGATCCTGTATTTTCCTTCCCTAAGCTCATAAGAGTGGAGACTGATACCTTGCACACTTGATCAGCAAAGAAAGCCTGCCCTTTTCCAGTCATGGGAGTTGAAGTTGATGAGTGCATTAAAGAGTACTTTCACCTGCACTAACATAAGTCACAATTCTAGATTACTTTGAGAGAACAGACCTAATTATTTAGTGCCCTTCTGAATCAGCATTACATAAGGAGTGTAGCTGTTACACAGGTTACATTCTGGTTTAAGATTAAACCTAACTATTAAATAGATTTATATAGTATCAAAATGCAGTTAAGTATTTTATTTTGCTATGCATATATGCTCATTATAATATGTATCCATATATATGTATAACTAAAATATAAAGAACCATTTACTTACTGAAATCAGCAAAAAGGACAACTTCAACTTTAGTTGGAAGAAGCAATTGTACAGTAAAATTTGTACACTTGTATCTTAGACCATGCTGTATTTTAAGCAGTTTTGCCTAGTTAACCTAAGCAACATGTGCTTTCATGGTGTCATCATAATGTCAGGAAAAGCACTCATGGTAAGACAGGCATATAAAATAACAGTGATCCTGCCCACATAATTCTAATAATGTTCAAAATGCTTTACATCCCCTAAAAGCATCTCAAAATTGGTCTTTTCTTTACCTGAATAGGACTGATAGGAGGAGGTGGGGCTTTGCGTTTTTTTGGAGTTCCACTTCTTTCTGAACTTAATTTAGAGCCTTGATCATGCTGAAAGTTTCACCAGCCAGAAAAGGTAGGTTTGTTAGTTTGGTTAGTAAAGTCCGAGCAAGTTGTTTTATTTAAAAAAAAAAAAAAAAAAAACAACAAAAAAAACAAAACCCACATTAATATCAACTTTAGAAGCTCATGCAGTGCCTTTTTTCCTTATGTAAAGACCACATCTCTACTAACACAAAGATATTAAACATGCCTGACAATAAGAATCTTCTCCCTTGTAAACCATGCTTCAGTGAAAACAAACAAGATTTAGTGAAAAAGCAGAAGCTGACAATAGGTTTAGCACCAGTGACCTTAAAACACTCCCATTCACACACAGCCCAGTCATGCCATTCTTCACAGCTACCACCTTTCCTCTCCACCAGCTTCTGTCTGAGCCCCCCTAAAAACCCACCTCTGCACTCAGAGAAGGAATGAACCAATGCACTGCACCCCTGTCTACTTCCCAGCCACCAGCAGGTCTACAAGGTCTACTTGCACTCCGAGATATGACACTAAACAAAAAACGTAAGAAACTGATTTAATCTCCCAAATCTGCCTGGATTCTCACAATAGGGGTCTCCAGCAACCAGGGATAACCTTCAACTTTATGTTTCAGAAAGAGAGGATTTTTCTAGTTCCTCTTCTCTGCAGTTTAAAGAGACAGCGTGCCCAAAAGCCAAGCTCCTGCACTACACATGAGGAAAGCAGGAATCATCCCAGCACGCATGCACATACACACTTGCCCTCCCTTCCTTCCCTCACCAAGGGTGCTGGCTGCTGTTACACAGAGAAGCCAAGTCTAAAAGTAATGTTCCTGAAACACATTTCTTAACTAAGCAAGAAAAACCTTTTACATTACATAGTAGTCATGGCAACCCATCTCACAGTGACATTTACTAGTGCTTCCAGTTACTGTTTTTTCTTATGTTACAAGTGTAGAGAGTCAGAGTATTTTCAAAACCAAAAGGACAAATACCTGCTTCGCTTTTGTTGGAGACTTTGCATCTGTGGAGCAGAAAAGAAGTGGAATAAAGAAAAGTTATTAAAGGAAGTGTTATTTGCCATTCTTAACCCACCTCTCTGCTCTACTTCCCATACCACAGATAAATGGTTTGGTTTTTGAATTCTTGTCTGAAACCTGAGAAATACGATTTGCAAATTCCACTTCAATCACATCCTTTCTCTGCTACTGTCTGGTTTCATTCTGAGAAAAAAATCTGAAGAATCATGACAATTCTTATCCTATTATAGTCTTGCACCATTCTTACGCATTAAGCTTCCTACTTTAGAAATCCATTGTAGTTTGACCATAAAATGGTCTGCCTACTTTAGTTCCTTCTCCAACCCCTCTACTGAGGGGTTCTATGTATAAAAGAGAATCTATTCCAAATTGTATGCAATACTTCCTAGTGCTGCTACATCAACATATCTTGTCTTTCTCCAAAACACCTCTTTTTGGCCTGCTCAGGGCTTTATCCCATGCTAAATATTACCATTTCTGGCAAAGAGTTTTTGGGAAGTCTCAGCCAGATGATCTTGAAAATGGCTTTTGCAACATTTCAGGCTACACTTTGAAGTGAATTTGTCCAGTGCTAAACATACATGTAGCCTGTTCAAGAAGTGACAAACTGCAGGTCAGCCTCTCTCACGTACCCAAGTCCTGCGATATCTTTGACGACAGGAGATTCTGGATCCCTGCATTCTCAGAGAGCTTGGCGTAATGCAGGGCATTCTGTCCCAAGACATCTACTAGACTGACATCTGCACCTCTCTTAAGGAAAGCTTCCACCATGTTAAGGCTACTAGCTTCACAAGCCATCATCAAAGCAGTTCTGAACAAGAGAAAAAAAAACAAAACAAACACAAACAGCAAGCGTCAAGGGCATCATCCTTAAGTAGCTCATGTTTCAAGAAAATGCAAAATATTACATTTATTGTGCAATAAAGTCCAAGATTCCATCAGCATGTGTATTGGTACATAAATGTAACTGCTGTTTCTCACAAACACCTGCCAGCCCCTCCTCCTCTTCCTCATACACTCCAGCTGCAAATACAGGTCTGCAAACATTTCTAAAAATGGCTTCCTGAGGCTGAGAGGAGTCATAGATAGAAATGGCTGCGGGATAAAGTCAGACTAACAAACCTCACTGCTACACTCGAATTACAGCGGTGGTACAACATGAAAGCCTTTATTTCATTGCTGCTCTCCTTCACATACTGTGTTCGAGACAAAACAGACAAACAGATTTCAATCAAAAAGACAAACAAATCTAAAACATCTTCAGTGAGTCCAAGAGATGAGTTTGACCTCAAACCCTGTGCTACTGCCAGCCTAAAAAAAAGAAAAAAATAAGTACATGACAGCACAAACAACTCCCTTTCCAACACAGGGCAGCTGCAGAGAGACAGCTCCTAGAGGAAGCATAGCACACAAAAGAAGTCTCCTCCTAACAGGCTGTATCTGCTTTTCTCAATTATTTGAAGGAGTCATAAGAGACGTACAGAATAATTACAAACACACAGAAAACCTCACTTTTCAAGCATGCTCTAATACTGCCTTCCTGCTCGGGCATAGTTCTCCTTTCTCAGCATGAAAACATGTCTAATAGGTTGGCCGAGTTTACTGCCAAACACATTCCTCAGTGTAGATATGAAGCTGAAAAGTTACTACAGTGATAATATTTGCTAACTATTAAGACAACAACTTCACTAGTGAATTAAACACACTAATGTTTGGGTGAGTCACTTGGAAAAGTCATGCTGTTGCAGTGCTGTGCTAAAAGTAGTGGTGAGTGATAACTCGGATAACACCTCTAGAGTCACAGGGATGGTTTTAGATTACCAAAATAATTCACTTCGTCTGGACATGACAGGAATCTGGAGATGCCATTTTCAAAGGTTATCCCTATCTTCTCCCAGAAAGGTTTCTCCGGTTTCAGTAAAATCTTAACTACTTCTGTGAACATGAGATGCAGAAGTAGTCACTTCCCTCACCACAATTAAAGCAAGAAATAATCCAACATAGTCCATGTTATAACTTTTTGTTGCTTCTACACACAGTACTATCTTAAAAAAAATACAAAAATGTGAGTTCTATCTATGACAGAAACTCCTTCATCTAATTAAAGTAGAAAGTCTTAGCAGTGTCTGCTGATTAAACACTAGGAGAGTGAGGGCAAGGCAGAGGTCCCAGAGTGAGCAGCACCTCAGGTTCAAAGCACCAATGGGGCCATGAAAACTGACAGAAAACAAAGGGGTTTTCTTCAGACAGCTGGAAACAAAGAGCGCACTAATGAACTTTGGACTGACAAAAAACAAGTTAGGGCCCAGTCTTATATTCACAGGTGCCACCAGAGAACAGAATCAGCTCTGTGTCACACAGAATAATCAAAATTGCTATGAAGTCTAAGTGTCAAGTCTTCTCAGTATCCTACTTTACCTCCACAGTTTAACTAACTGTTTCTAAAACAGTCAATAATTTTCTAAGACTCTTGATCTCCATCAGTATAATCAGAACAAGTGCATTTTTCACTACAAGGATGTTGCTTTTTAAAAAGTTTTCTGATACATGCACTATCTATTAATGCAGAAAAATCTCTAAATTTTGGCACTTTCTAAAACAACAGCATCTCCATTATAGAGATTTACTTAATTTTTTTCTTGCTGCTGTGGCTGCATTACGGCAGAAAAAACAAGCCTCCACAGATTCTGTTCACAAGTAGCAGTTTTATGGATTTAAGTTGGAGGTACTAACTTATTCCAAGAAGAGAGCAGCATTTCAAACTGGGACCCTTAGGAAGTGATGTGTGGGTAAGTGCTATCAATCAGACTCATATAGAAATAATTTTAAAATGTGCTATACTGCTCTGGTAGCCCAAGGGAAATCTTACAGGCACATCAGTTTTATAGTCACATTGTTTCTGCTTCATCTTTCACTTCAGTCAGAATTCTGTAAGCCTTCTCAGCAATTAGGATATGCTGTCTAGTAAAGAAAGCATTATTTCACCTAACATCAACTGTTTTGGGAAGAATCTGAGAAGAAATCTTCATCTGACAGTCAGCTTTGGTGAAGAATCAACAAGTTAACCTGCTGTACCTTCCATTTTTATCCCTGGTGTTGATGTCTGCCCCACGATCCAGAAGGTATTTGCAGACTTCTGTATGACCATTTTGTACTGCAAGCAGCAGAGGTATGTTCCCATCCTAGAAATGCATATAAAGAAACTATGAACAGTATTCTATCCACTTACAAAAACACACTGAGATTTAAAGTCAGCCATAAATTTTACCTTTACATAGCAAAAATGAGGTGCAATTAGTGCATTTTTCTTGTGTACCATAAACATAGCTGAGTATGCTATAATTCCTTTCTTGTCCGCTGGGGATGATGCAAAACATAGACAGTAGGAATGTTTTTTCGCTTTTGTACTCCCTTTGCTGTTTGCTCAATGCTAAAACACAATTATTCTGAAACTACAAAATATCTTTCAGTAGCTCCACAACAAAAATGGTAATTTTAACTAAGTACTGGGCAAAAATACAACATTTCATAAAGCCGTAGAATAGCACAGCTGGAAGACACCTTTAGAGATATCTGGGGTTTCTCCCACTTTTTTCTCAATCCAAAGCTAGGCAAACTTCAAGTTGCAGTGCATTGCTCAGAGACTTGTCCAGTCACATTTGAAGTTTCTCCAAAGGTAAAGGCACAGCTCTGGGTACCAGTTCCAGTGTTTGATCACCTTCAAGGTGGGGTTATTTTTTCACTAGTAGCTAACTGGAATTTCCCAATTAGGTTCACTACCCAAATTCTGACCATTGCTTACCATTTTGTCATACACCTCTGAGGCTGGTCTCTCTCTTTGCTACAACCGGCCATGATGTAGCTCAGGACATTTTTAAGATACTCCTACAGCCTCTTCTTAAGACTGAACAAACCTTTTATGCCTTTAAAATATATCTGCTGAAATCTTAGATCAGATGTCTGTGACATATTTTTCTTAGAAAGACCAGATAAGATGGAGATAGACCAAAGCCAAAAACAAACAAGTCTGAGTATCTTTATGACTTCCTGCCTGGCCTGTGCTTTACAGATCCCTTCCTTTTATCATTAGGTGTTTGATACGGCAGTTGCATCATTCCCAGAAACAGACCTGGTTGGGTGTAGACATTCCACAGAGGAGAATGTAGTGTCTCAAAGCCTTTGGAATATGTCAGGTGTATTTTTTCCCCTCAGTCTTATCATACTCTGGTTGGGCTTTGTGAGCATTTTGCAGCCCTTGGCCACATACTGGGCCTTTTCCAAAGTCTCCTGGAGACAACGCAAACGCTTTTAATTATGTTTTGAATGTGTAAGAATTGATTCTAGCTGCCTGTGCCAACATCTCAGGAATCAGCAAGTCCTGCCACTACAGTGTCAGATTGTGTTTCCACACCTCCGCAATGGCAAGCTGCAAAAGGAACTTCCTCCAGCAGAGAAGTCCAGGAAGGTGTATGAGCACAGCTTTGAACCACTGCACCCCAGATGGGGGGTGGCAATGGCATGGAATGAGGGTGATAAAAGCTCTGAAGTATCTGCAGTACACAACAGCAGAAGAGGTACTTACCAAATCTTTGATGTTAATGGGACATACGTGTTCACACAGAAGTTGAACTGCCTGAAGACACCCACATGCAGCTAAAAGAAAACAAAATTAAATTTTTTAAAAACCAAGACGATCACGAAAGTCCATTAACTCCAATCTCAAAAACTGTGAACAAATTCTAGGCTGATGAGCAAGGAATATCAAGCACAACAAAACAGTACAACCTTTCATCAAAGAAGTTACCTGCATAATGTAAAGCTGTTTTCCCGGAATTGTCAGTGCTGTCTGCTGGACATTTACTCTGCACAATTCAATAAGGAGAAGGAAAAAAAGCAATTAGAGAAATACAAAGAAAATAAAATGTATTTATATCGACAGAGTGCTTAACATCTTTGCAAAAAGATTTATGTGCTGCTTCAGATAAGAACACTGAAGGAAGGTACCTCTTCTCTCTATACCAATCTTCTGGTGAAGAAATTTTCCTAATATCCAACTTAAAGCTCCCTTGGAGCAACTTGAGGCCATTTCCTCTTTTCTCCTTGTGATATGGTCTACCCTGAGCCTCCTTTTCTCCAGGCTAAACACCACCAGCTCCCTCAGCTGCTCCTCACTGGGCTGGCTCTCTAAACCCTTCGCAAGTTTCAATGATTTTTGTTGGACAGGAGAAGACAGGACCCTAAAATTACACATTTCTAGAAAACAAACATTATAACTTTCGACTTTTACATGAAGCACTGTCTCCAACATGCCTATGATTATCTAGGAAAACAGGATCACATAGACCATTACATTCTGTAACAAGAATGTCAAGATTCTGCCTGTGTAAAATAATTATTCAGCCTGTTTTGGTTCAACACCAGTTAGACATTCCTCACACACACACTCTGGTCCACAGAAGATAATCCTAAGAGCATGAATTACTGGAGAATACTACCAAGGGGTCTGCATTTAGGAAGGTATTTAGAAATCCGCATACTGAAATAAAACTAGAAAAACACCAACAAAAGCAGCCTGTGGTTGCAGCAGGCAAGCGGGAGGGCAGCAGATCCCTGGTGCTGGACGCGGTGAGCTCCGAGCAGCCGGTGCTGCTGCCTGCGATGCCACCGGCGGCGGCCTGATGGCGACCTGGACCGGGCAATGGGACCGGCCGCGCCGGCTGGGGACAGCCCGGCCCGCCGGCGGAGCACCGGGGCACGCAGCTTGCAAGGAGCACCGGGGTGGGAACCGGCGAAACCGGACCCTGTGCTGCCAGAGACACCGGCAGAGGACTCTGTCAGGGCAGCTGGAGAGCCCTGAGGCAATCAGGGAAAAACAGTTTGGAGGTTGGGATATAGGATCCGTCCTCTTTCTGCATCGTTGTGTTCAAACGGGGCTGTTATTCATTATTTCATCTGTATTCTCGGTCTGTATTCATTCTTTCAGCTGAGACTTACTGATAACTCCAAGCAAAAAAAAATCTGTTCTATTTCTCTGATCACCACCATGAAAACTCACCTGTATTTCTGAAATGCAGCTGAGATGGACAATGTCTTTGCTTACTAACACTCATCTTCGACACGACTAGACTCTTCTGCTCATCTTCTTTTTTTTTTTTCTTATTTTCTCTCTCCATTCTCTCAACTCCCTTTCTAACCCCTAACTGTCCTTTACCTTGTTTCATGGAGGATTCGATTATTTCCATATTATTTTTGGATCAAAACTACTTTAGTTTCATCTCTCTTTGACTTTAAACTTGAAAACATTTCTATGGTGAACAGACAGAAAGCATTCCAGTGGAAAATTATCAGAATCCCCCCAGAAGTGAAAAATCCTTTTCCCTGTAACTCTTAATCCACCTAATTCCAAGTCATCCAACCACACAGACAAAACACAGGAAGTTAAACTGAAGCTACAATCTGCTTGAAACCTAACCAAGCTACGTCAGAGCAGCTGGACAAGGAAAACTATATTTGCAGACCACTCAGGGAAGATACACTGTTTTCTATCATGCATTCACAGTGCCTGAAAGGCCCTTAAACTCCTAATGTTTAAAATCTTGATGTGCCTCTCTTGATGTCAAGGAGATAGAAGAACAGTATAAAAGTGTGGTGCAGATTATTAGCATAAAATGTGTCAACATCTAATGGAATCAAATGAAAATTTCAAAAACAAAAATTAATTCGATTTTTCTTTTACCTGAAGTAACCTCTTAATGCAATCAGGGTGGCTGTTCTTTGCTGCAAGATGTAAAGCACTGTGCCCTAAATGAATAAAAGCAAAGCAAAATAATTATTCAATCATGCCAAAGCACAGGAATAAACCCTTCCATGACTAAGCCAAAATCTTGAATTATCTGTCTTGTTCCTATCACAACACATAAAAAGTAAGGGTAGAGAAAATAAAGTAAAAACTTACATCAAGCAAAATGTTTTTACTACAAACCTGTTGTACAGGCAGGTAACAGAATAATCTTAAAGTCCTAATTCATATAAAGGAGTGACATAAACATTGTGTCAGACTACACCTTGGCAGAAGTAAGTCTAAGATTGTACATTATGTCTTGTTTCTTAGAAAACAATTTTCCAATATTACTCTGGATGTGTGTCGGTGTCTTCACGATTTTTGCTATTTGGCAGTGAAAAAGTAACCCAGCATCAAGAGCAAAACCTGCCAAATTCACCACCTACAACTACATTAAGTTTGTGTCATCCATGAAGTGCACATAGACTCAAACACAGGCCAACTTTAGCTTGCACCTCACAGATTCCCTATTCCCTATCAAACACAGGTCTACTTTGGTTTGCATTTCAATTAATCTATTTAGCACCTCTGAGTTCATATTTAGCCATGCAATGCCATGATTTACTGACTAAGGATTTATGATGAAACATTGAAGTCTCTCCTCCAGCTTCATCTTACAGAGCATCTGAAAAATTGAAGATGACAAGATAGCAAAAGAAGAAATTATCCATGCAACTAAGAAAAGAAGGACCCAGGATTTAGTACTCAGCAAGGACAAAGACACTTGTGACAGGAAACTCTCACTGCAAATGATGTGACTTCTACATAGAAGGATTTCACTAATGAGCACTGGGCAAACACTCTCAGGTGGAAGTAGGCAGGCAACCTCTTACTACCCAAGTGAGTATTAAATCATCAGGCAAGGTGAAGCGTGAATTTGGAATTGTAGTCTGCACCAGGTACATATACTCCCTTATCACTATGTAAAATATGAATGCTTCTTCCAGTATCACAGACACTTCTTTATGGAGGCAAATCATTCCCACGTATGACAGAGATTCCCTCAGGCTGCAATAAGTGGCCGAAAGAGAACCCTTGAGCCCAGCATTCACAGATCATTGCTGAGAGACAGAATGCTGACAGGTCGTCCAGGTTGCTCAGCTAGCTGGAGAAAATGCTGGGCACAGATTCCGCAGATGTGTCAACTGAAATCTGTTAAGAAGAGTTTGCCAGTTTCAAATTCAGCTCCCATCATTCTCCTAGTGGAGCAGTAATTAAGCATAGGACTTTTGAGGACTGAAACATCATACTTAATAGCTCTCAGATCTGTTTTGGCCTGTATCAGCTGTTTTCACCATGTCATAATCCTGAGGAAATGTCTTACTGCAACTCCTGTAAAGTTAATGGGATTAATAGCCTGGATAAACATAAAAGCAAAACTGAAGATCTTGATGCAGCCTGTAATAATAAGAAGAGTTGGAGGAGGAGAACTATTTTCTTTTTTTTTTTTTTTTTTTTTTTTTTTTTTAAAAACAAAAATTAACAAATTTAAAGAANNNNTAAAAAGAACAATTTAAAAAATTGAGCAACTATCTTACATCTGGAGTCCACTACAAATGCTGAAATGTATACTATTGGGACAAAAGTTTTTAAGGACTTTAGATTCTGAATTCTCTGTGCAGGAAAGCAAGCGTGCCTAAACCTGCAAGTGTTACAACTGCTTTTCCTACATGGTGTGTGGGGAAAAGCAAAGTTGTCAAATCTGTATTTTCAGCCTGCACATCAAGAACTACGTAAGCAAACTGAGTATATCATGCTACTGGTATAGGTTCAGAGAGGCATACCTGCACCATCTTGGGCTGTCACATCTGCACCATGTGTCACCATGATCCTGAGGCACTCTGCATGCCCTTTCGTGGCTGCCAGGTGAAAACTGGAAGAGAACATTTACATGTCACTTTTCTTATTATTAATATACCTTTTCTCTTTCATTCATAAACGACCTACTGGCAAGCTCTTTCCTCCCTGTCCTTAGATCTTTTGGCATCCCTCCACTGCCTCCCAGGAAGATAACAGCTCTGGAAGTGAGATGGCACATCAAAAAGACTTTGTAGTCATACTTTCATACTGCATCTCAAATAACGTGTTCATTTTGGGACCCTCCATTACAAGAAAGATTTGATGTGCTGGAACATGTCCAGAGAAGGGCAACGACGCTGGCAAAGACTTAGAGAACAAGTTCTATGAGGGGCAGCTGGAGTAGCTGGGGATGTTTAGTTTGGAGAAAAGGAAGCTCAGGAGGGACCTTATGACTCTCTACAACTCCCTGACAGGAGGGTGTTGCCAGGTAGGGTCTCTTCTCCCAGGCAACTCAGGATAGGATGAGAAGAAATGGACTCAAGCTGCACCAGAGGAGGTTTAGATTGGACATGAGAAAAAATTTCTTGACTGAAAGGGTTGTCAAGCACTGGAAAAAGCTATCCAGGCAGCTGGTGGAGTTACCATCCCTGGAAGGCTCTTGGACATATTTAGGAGATGTGTAGATCTGCCACTGGTGGGGGAATGCTGTTTAGTGGTGGACGTGTGTTGCTGGGTTAATGGTTGGACTCAATGATTTTAGAGGTCTTTTCCAACCTGAACAGCCCCTGACTCTGATTTTACACAGGCTGCTGTCCCATTAACCCATATCATNTGCCAGGTAGGGTCTCTTCTCCCAGGCAACTCAGGATAGGATGAGAAGAAATGGACTCAAGCTGCACCAGAGGAGGTTTAGATTGGACATGAGAAAAAATTTCTTGACTGAAAGGGTTGTCAAGCACTGGAAAAAGCTATCCAGGCAGCTGGTGGAGTTACCATCCCTGGAAGGCTCTTGGACATATTTAGGAGATGTGTAGATCTGCCACTGGTGGGGGAATGCTGTTTAGTGGTGGACGTGTGTTGCTGGGTTAATGGTTGGACTCAATGATCTTAGAGGTCTTTTCCAACCCGAACAACCCCCTGACTCTGATTTTACACAGGCTGCTGTCCCATTAACCCATATCATATACCCTATGTACATCTAGTCCCACACAACTTCTAAACTTATGTCCCTAGTGATGTAATATATCCCCAAAGAATGCCTGGGCTTGTGGAATTAGTAAAGAAAACAGTCACAATAACTGACTTAGTTCTAGTCATTTCAGTCAGAGTAGTCAGATTTAGCTAGATTTAGTCAGATTTAGTTGGATTTCCCCCTTTCAGTGGACAAAATTTAGTTCCTTTAAAACATGATTCTGCATTTCCTTAATTAAACTAAATCAAGTTGTGCTTCTGCACTGTCCTTTATAGAGCTCATCTTTCCTTCATGTATGGGTGGGGGAAAACATTTTACTGTGAGTATCACCTGGAAAAATCAAAGCTACTGTATACTTGTGAAACTACACCAGAGATGTATTTTTTCCATTTTGGTTTTACTGTTCACCCCAAGTACCTGCTTGTTTAAACAGTGTGAAACTGCAGATGTTACCAACCACACCATGGCAGGATGCATTTCCAAGCATCAATTACCTAAGATGTAATTACAGAACAAACCAAAGAAATTATATTGAATTCAAGCCTTTTTACAGCTGAAATTTCACGTTTGACATCCTCAGGCTGGGCACATCAAGATTCACAGAAACAGTGCTATAGAGATGCTGCTGACTCCATTTTGCCCTGAAGCAAAAATGAAGGAAAAGCTTCTGAAAGCAGAGAAGTTTATATCCTCCTGATGCATAGCATGCTTGAGTAGTCAAGTCTTAAGATATAGGCAGACATTGTGCTACCGTGTGGGTCCTATCAACACCAGCCTGACGCACACAGAGCAGTTTTTCAGTGGGAGTGATGCAAAACACAAATTCAAGACGAAACACTCCTAATTACTATTTCTTTGTGTGTGGAAAGTTAGGACCATCATGAAACATGCACCAAACTGAAAGAGCCGGTATTCCTGGGGTGGTTTCTAATATCTTTCAAAGGAAGTATTAATTTTTAATGTTATGCACCCCTGGATAAAAGGGATTTTCCCTTGGAATTTAAAAGAAACATCATAAGTCATGGAGCCACATCAACTACTGTATTTAGGAGTTTATATTTTGCAACACTGCTTGCTTTAAGTTCTACAGCTAACACTGAAAGTTCAGCCTGCTAACCAGGGAAACTTGGAACAACAGGCAGGAATGAAATGGGTATTTCAGACACAAAGTCTGTGAACTGTAACACCATCTTTCTCTAAGCCATAGACTTCTTTGCAGCCTTCTTGAAAACCCAGCAGAGAAAGAGACCTACAGACAACATCTGGTAAAGAGAGGAGAATTAATCAAAACAGGAGAGCTCCTCGAACAGAGTCATCTATCAAGTACAGCAACCACCTCACTTCCTTCACGGAGTCCTTCCTTCCACACTGGCTGCTGCTGACTGCAAATGGCAGACAGGCAGCGCTTCAGCCTTGAACCTTTCTCTGCAAATACAAAAGCATTCTGTGTGCTCATCCTGTGAATTCTACTGCCATAAACAAAATGAAGAGTTAACACTTCCAAGAGTGCAAGAAGCACTGCTGCTGTCTGTTTTCCAGTCATTCAAAATCAAAACTTCATGTACTTGGTGACCAATGCAAAGTTGTGTAAACATTCTTCTTTGGAAGAAGTGGTTTCTCAGGCTCTGGGAAAATGACTGGGGGAGGGACACAAGAGGAGCCTGAAAAATTCCAACACCTCTAATTTAGCCAGCACAACATACCAGCAAATACCAAAACATGTTCAGATACATTTGTGTAAACACAAAATACAATCAAATTCACTTATGTATTAGGAAGATTGCGAAGCACACACTTGGCTAACTTACATTTGACAATATTCATAGTAATAATAAATACCTGAATAATAATAACTTGGCTAAATCTGGGGCACTGAGCTTTTATGGACAGACTCTGTAGGATGGTGCCAAATGCAACATGAACACGCAAGTGCTAAAGAAGTTTTATTTAGGTAAAATCCGACTGCAAAAAAGTATCACGGAAAAGAAAAATTAACTCTTTTCAGGCTACGCTCCTATGAACACATGAATCCTACCAACAAAAACAACTCCCATGGCAGCTCTCAACAAGTCATCACACATGAAGATGTTTTATTTCACAAAGAATGGCTTGCTGTACGTCTCCTCTCTGCATCCTTGTACTGGTACTATCTCTTACATAAACCTGTAGTGAGGTATGTTTTCTTAACAGTCTCAAAGCAGTTGGAGGGGAAGGGGGGATATGGTTATTTAACTGCTGGTTTAGTAAACAGAAGTCCTGCTCTATAGAGAGAACAACTCCAGAATGGGACGAACATATTACAGTCATATTTAAGTTAAACTATTAAAGAGTGCTGGGCAAAATCTCCCCCTTAAGGAGCAATTCTGATTTTAAAGTTAATAGCCCCTGTTTTGGTTTTGCTGTTTTTATTTTTTTTAGTTAAAACACCCAAACAAACAAAACACCCAACCCAAAACAAACAAAGAAAACCCCAAACCCAAACACTTGAGTAGTAGATACTGAGGACCCCTATGTAGCAAGGGAGGCTTTTGAAACAAAGACGACTGCAGACATTCATTTCAGTACAGAATAATTCTTTACAAGCTACATAATTTTCTAAAATATTTGAGGCAAAAACTGCAGGTTTCCAAACACTGGAGTTCTCACCATCTGGACGCCTTGAGGAGTGGTGCATTTTACTTGCATCTTCCATGAATAAACTTTCCTTGATATGAAAGCAAACAACTTTTCCTCCCATTTCCTGGTTGTGCAATGACTTAGGTAAACAAAAACAAACATGTAAGACTTGACTTGGACCAAGGGCCACACTGAGGGTTGGATTCTCATTCAGCTGAAAATCCCATTACAACACAGTTCATTTTCCCTTCACAATAGATAAGCCTGTTATTGCCACTTAGAGCCACATCTTGATAGCCCAGCCTGAACTGATTTGAGATAGATTTCTTTTATTGCTGTAAAACATTTCTGTTCCTCCTGAGGGGCGGGATGGTCTTTTATTATTGTATCCAGACGTCTCAGTGAGCAGAGGAGCAGCTACCATTCCCACTGGTTCAAGACCCACCCCTGCAGCAGATGAAAGATCAGTAGGTTGACACTGCTTTTTCCAACTGGGAATGTACAGGTCTGTCCTAGGTTGAGCATGAACCAATGGTGGGAGTTGGACACGCCTCCAGATCCCACATTTAAAACAAAGCAAGGCACCCAAAGCTCTCTCTTACTTCCGGCTTTCAAGCAGGTAACTGGGGAGCCCGCGCGGTCCGGCAGGGCCGGGCCCGGCCCGGCCAGGGCAGCCCGGCTCAGCTGGGATGGCCCGGCCCGGCCAGGGCAGCCCGGCCCAGCTGGGATGGCCCGG
>VZTG01001117.1:44462-111331 GCA_013397845.1 Melanocharis versteri
TGAAGATGATCTCAGAGATAATGAAGAGAACCTTTGCTCCTGAACAACTCATCCTTAAAAGTGTACCCCATGGGTCAGTGGCCCACAGAGGTAGTTGTGGGAAAACTACCAAATGTGGGAGGGACCTTCACGGTACAAGCAGATTTCCACCCGGGCGCTGCTTTGCTGTGATATTAAATCTACAAGAGAACTGTTTCTTGTGGAGAAGTCTCCATGGCATGGCAAGAGAAACTTTTCTTTCTCTGAGTGAACTAGAAAAACACTATTTTAGAAGTGATTCACTGACTGAAAAGTCTAAGTTTGGTCTCTTTACGTTGTCAGTGGGAAAGGAAAGATGGAAAGTGGGGGGAGGAAAAGTGTTTTGAAGGTTTATTCTGATTCTTATTATTTTTCCTTTTAGTTCTGTTAATAAAGTTAACTTTATGCTTTTTTTTTAAAGTTTTGGGCCTGCTTTGCTTCCTCCTAATCCATATCTCACAGCAGAAATTGGATAAATAATTTTAGTGAGTACACTAGTGTTCAACTAGAACCAAAACCGAGAAAAGGTCTCATAATCACTCAGTCCTTAACGAGAAAAAGTGAAAAATTATGTTCGTTGTGAGGAATGCAAGGCCCAGGTGGAGTAAAAAGGCCTTTCGAGTAAGAGTGAACTCATTCCATGAAGTTCAGGTTCAACTGGAGAACAGCTACAAGACTATCACCTCAAAATCTTGTCAGGACTTCAAAGTTCCTGACCTGAAATGTTACTTGAATAAAAACCCCACATTGATAGATGCTTTTTGTGATGCTTGCTGCCTGAACAGAGGACACAGCTGTGTATGACATCCCTGAGCTACTCTGAAGCAGCAGATTTCTTACAGATAGGGGATGTCAGCTGGTGAAGCACTTACAACTGCCCTAACCAAGCCCATGCCTTATTCAGGGCAAATGACCTTTTCCACATTTAGGTCACAAAATTAAGCCAGCAAGGGAATGAAGACTTCTTTAACCAGCATCTGACAGACAAAGCGCAAGAGTTCAGATAGAGCCAGTCTTCGTCAAAAGACCAAGAATGAGTGTTTTCAGAAATTATTTAAATGTCAGTCTAACTCAAATGAAAAAGGACTGCAATTTTTACTACTCAGCTCACACAAAGCTTTTCTTTACATATCATTACACTAAAAGTAGAAGAAGAGACGTAATCCACATTTAAGGGTTGGACTTGTAAAACTGTAGCTGATGGCAATTGCTAAGGTGGTATTAACAGTAAGACATGGGTCTGCTATATTCAGGTTCTCTGCTTAACCATTTGCAGAGCTACTTCCTGCAAATCCTCG
The DNA here is from genome assembly GCA_013397845.1 of Melanocharis versteri. Taxonomy (NCBI): domain Eukaryota; kingdom Metazoa; phylum Chordata; class Aves; order Passeriformes; family Melanocharitidae; genus Melanocharis; species Melanocharis versteri. Next base: position 45,779 of record VZTG01001117.1, read on the forward strand.
TACTGAATGCTATTTTGACAGCTGGCTTAAAACAACTGGGTGGTCCATATATCTAGGGGAAGTGTCACAAAAGTAAAGTGGAACATGATAAAATCAGCAAAAATAAATATCAAGTCTTAATTTAAGACAGTAACCTTCTAACAAGGAAATTTCCATTTGTGAAAAAAAAAAAAAGGGGGAAAAAAAGCAGAAAAATTACGCCCAATCAGAGGGTTCAATCTCTGTTTGGCAAGGTCATGCTCCACAGTCTTTTCTGGGCAGAATTAGCATTCTCAGTAACACAGATTTTCTCCAGGGCCTGAAAGTAGTTCAACATACTACTTACCAAAATCCAAAGCAAATAAAGAACATGGCTGAATTATGGATGCTAAGTGAATACCATATTTGCTATTTCCTATTATGACAAACATGGATCCCAGTCAAACTTACATGCAAGCGTATAATACTATTGTTCTCTGTCATTTTAATCTGAGTGCTCTGAAAATATTTTAAGTGCAAGAATGTTTGAAAAACACTATGAACTCATATACACTCATTGTCAAGGTTTATTTTGAGTAAAAACATCCCTCCCCAAGGCAGATCATTCTTCTTAGTTTTCTAATGGACGTCAACCCTTTGTTGATTTTTAAAAAGTCTAACTTGCCTTCCAACAGTTTGATGATTTATAGTTCCCCCACCGACCAATACCTTCACACAAACAAACAAGAATGATAAAACAAAGATACAGAGCTGCCTAGAGACCTTGTATTGCTGATTGAAAAAAAAAAACACACCAAAAAAAAGAAATTGAAGACATTTAAGCTTTTCTACTACCAGATCAGACAGGCAAGCAATTCACCAGCTATCTCAGCCACAAAGTGACTTACTGATAACCTGGCTGACTTTCTGAACTGACTGACTGGAGCTTTTATGTATTTTAGAAGCACCACCTGGCCTACAGTGCTATCCCTCAAGGCCTCAACTCCTTCTTCAATAACAACAGCTAAAATAAACACAGTAGATGATATCTGGCTTTTGATTGCTTTCCACCACAGGCTGAATGGCAGAAGCACCAAAGCTCCCAAGACCTGACCTGAAGGAGAAAGGGCCACGAATTACCACTAGAGCAGCACATTCTGTGCATGAAGAAAATACCTGGTGCCACACAGGAGGAAGTCCAGTGTGGTCTCCTCTCACATGTAGCACCATGACCAGTCACTGTAGAAGAATACGGTTTACTGATCTGTGAAGGGCTTGAGCTTTTATCAGCATGAAAACAATTTTGAAAGTAAGCCCTTTTTGACACACCCTGCACCTAATAATAGAAAAATTACCACCTTCAGATTAAATGACTGGGAAAGCCCCAGAACAGTCCTGAAACTGGAGGTGTCTTCTGCCTTCCTGTGCAAGCCCTCTCTGGATTCTGCTTCCTCCTTGCACCAGCACAGGTAGGTAGGTAACTGTGTGGCTGGTGAGCTGGCACAGGAAACAAAACCAGTCGAAAACCAAAGCTGCCTTCCACTGTTCCACAGCACAGATGCAATTTGTCAGTGAAAAATAAGGAGCAGCACGTAGAATTTCACCTTAAACCTAAAATTAAACCATGAATGTTTTGCTATGAAAGCCAAAAGAATCTTCATCTTTTCCTGACTGCATTACCAAGACTACATGTCACTCATTTGAGACAATATATGTCGCAGGGAGAACCAGTCCTTCATTTATGGAGGAGCCGAACAGATGTCTGGCAGATCAGACTGCCTTAAAAAAAATATCAGACATCTACAGGTAATCACTATCAATACTTACTAGTTCTTTGTGGGTTTTTATTATTTTCTTTAAACAAATAAAATATTACACCTTCACACTGCATCCATTTTACCTACTCCCAAGAGCAACTGTAAAAAATGTGGCTTTTCAATAATGGTGGCAGTCCATGTCATAATCCAGTCACTCGCATACATACACCCAAAAGAGTGCAAAAACTATCTTAGGAGAAATAGAGAAAATACATTTTGTTTTCAAATCAGAGCTGGCACCAGTACAAGCTGGGAAAATTATGTTTTCAGAGTTTTAAAACATTCAATCAACACGTTGCTGCAAACAACTTCTAGAGTGCAGTGCAAGATTTTAAGAAGTTGACAGAGGCAGGTCTGGATTTACCAGGAGCTGTGTGAGATTATTTTCCCCTCTCTCCCCTTTAGCACCAGCCACAGTAAAGTGAAGTGCTGCACACAGTCTGTGTCCTTCTATTTGAACATGAGATGGCATCTGCCCTGCCCCAATTCACACAGAACCCTCTGATAAAAACTCTGCATGCCCCTTCTGTGTTCCCCTGGCGCGTGTTCTGGGACAGCTTTTGAAAAACCAACAAAACCAAAAAACCTACCACTGAAACCAAAACAAGTGTCGTTTTCATATAAAGTTTCCAACTTTGCATCATAGCATGAAAAGTCTTGTTTCAATCATACACACCTTGAGCTATAGGATATTGATAAAAGGCAAGCCTCTTTAATGGCTGTTTTCTTATTAGAAAAGAAGCAGTTGCATCATGCAACACAGGAGCTGGCAAGCCACAGACTCCTGATTTTGGCCTTCAAACTCAGCAAAATATCCACCCAGCTGCTCTTCAGAGGGATTTCTGGGATCCCCAGCAGCTTTATACTTTTCATTCTCAGGTTATGCTCCAGCAGTTCCATTTTCATATACAGTTTTCTTTGGCAAAATCTATTACCACATTAACACAAACTCCCACTTCAAGTCTGAAATGTATAGACTTTCCTTCCGTGTACCATTAATTGTAAACACAAGTGCTCAGAATTTAGATTTATCACATAAAGTTTCTTGCACAGTGTCTATTTTAAAACTCCTCAGGAACTAACGTCTGCAAAATGCAACAGAGATTTTGCAAGGAGAAGCTTCAGGGCAGTCCTAGGTGTTGACAGAAAGCCTGAAATTTTGACATACTTTTTTTTATTTTTGGAGTTGTAGGGTAGAAAAATTGACAAAGTACAACAAACAACAAAGTTTCAAAAAGTTTCAAGAGCCCGGAAATCTGTGCAGTGTGGCCTGAGCCTCCAAAGCCAAGTATTGAGGGCTAAGGAAGGCAGACAAGTAGGGAAGATTACTTCTGATATCTCTAAGACCACATCCCACAGAAAGTAGGGAAGATTACTTCTGATAGTTTCTCTAAGACCACATCCCACAGATAAAGTCCAAACAGGTGCTCAGTTACCTTCTCAATATACATGCCTTCTGGCACAACATCTTTTTAGCACAGGGTGAAATCCCTGAAGATGTGCCCAGGTCAAGACCACTTTCTCCCTGAGGCTGGGTAAAACTAGCTAGCCATCTTCAGCCCTTTCAAGGCCCCACAGAGTTCAAAGTTAAAACTAAGCCCAAAAATGAGAGCAATGGCTACTGTCTCCCGTGACCTTCATCCTCCAACACAACTCACTTGGTGTTGCTGCCTGTGGGTCAGCAATTGCTAACAATCACCTTCGTATACGGAAAGTCATGAATATTAGAGCCACAAAATCCCAAACCATGTTGGCATTATAAGAGGCCAGGAGAAGGCTCGAAAGAATGAGAGCAATTGAGTAAAGGTTAATCTAAACCAAATGTTTTTGTAGCATAAAAATCCAGCAAGGCTTAAGAACTACATTCAGTGCTCCAAGAACCGATGAGCAGAAACATCCTTATGAACCTGAGGAATATTGACAAAGGATGGCTCAGGGTTATATGCTGTCCTTGATGTTTCTGTACCTTTTACACTTATAAAACTTCCCATCTCTTCAGATTTAAAGCAACTGTTTGGATTTACTTATTTTTTTATTAAGCTGTACAAAGTGAACTTCTCTTACTTCACGGGATAATTGCAAACTAAGTGCAATAGTATGTACTCACAGTAATTAATCTACTTGTAACACATTCTTCAAAGACCACTGGTTAATATGACCACTTTATATTTTTTAATAAACTCTTTGGATTATTATGGCAATATACCTTTTATTTTATATTTCAGAATAACCATACTACTTAAGATTGCATATTTTGGAAGAGGAGTAGGGACTGGACCACAGGCATTTGCAACTTCAGAGCTTTTCTAAATTTTTCAGTTACTTTCCAACTACTTTTCACCAGCTTCCTAACACAAAATGCACCTGTAAAGAAGGCAGCAGAAAACAGAGTGAAACGTAAGTCCAATAAATAAGCAGCCACCAGCACAGCCTATTGCCTGAGACCTTAGTTTGAAGTTAAAAAAAAAAACAACTTAGGTGAATTCAACATTTGCACATTGCTCTGTTTTGGATGTCTGTTCCCCTTCCTAGATTAGAGTACATTTTTAAGCCAGTAACAGCCAGTGGGCATAATTAAAATCTACACACACAGCTCATTTGGTTGCATAAGTCTTTGAAAAACATGTAAAACAACTGCAGCTCATTATGTAGATATAAATCTGAAAAACAACTGCAGCCTTAACCCTGTCCCCTCCAGCCTTAAAGAGGCGGATTCTGGCCCAACCCACGAGAGGCACGCTCCGCTCATGGCTCTCCTGCCAGCTCAGATGGGACAAGTGCAGGGAGCAGCCACAGCATTCCCCACAGGAAAGTGGGGCACTGGGTTTTGCCTCCACGTGAGCCAAACTGCAGCTGTTTCAACCCAAGCATACGAAAAGTTCCAACCATCCAGGCTGTGCTCTGATCCAAGCAACTGACGAACTTGTTGAAAGCTGGCCAGGTCTGGCAAAATCTGGGTATTTGGCAACTCTGCAAACTGAGCTGCTTTAACAGGGAGTTCCAGCAGCTGCCTGATGCTGCATTACAGGTTTGGCCGATCCTGCCTGTGGGCAGGAGGCTCACAGGCTACCCAAACACAAGCACACGGGCCCTTCAGAAGAGGATTTTCTCCCCTCTGAGATGACAGCCCCTCTAAAAGACAGTGAAACACAACAGTTCTTAAGACCAGCCATCAGCTGTGTGAAAAAGGAAATATAGAACAGAAGACACAAGCTGGCTCCCACAAGAAATTGCAGACTGTTGTTTCGTCTTTGAACTTCAGATATCATCTGCACAAAGCCCTATGCATGTAAGATGCAAAACCCATTGGGACGCTTCTCAATGCTCAGACAACTTTATATGGAGTAGGGAGTTTGGTCTTTAAATACATGGAATTTGTTTGATTTACAACATAGGAAATCACTAAAGAGATAAAGTAAAAAGTTTCAGTTTGCCAGAAGTTTAGGATCTTTGTAACTGAAATCCAACTAAAGATGATTAATTTCTGTCTCTTCAGAAGACAGCCCCTTCTCTTTTTTTTTTTCCCTAATAACACGAAGGTACAAAAATGCTAAAATATCGTATAAAAATTGCTTTTTAAATGTGTATAATAGAGCCTGGATACTGTTGATTTCAAATCCTGTCAAAAGTGTAGGCAAGAACTAAAAACTGGATCATGAAGTTTTCCAACTCTAGCTGGAGGGGTCAAGTGCTCGAAATCATCAGAAATGGTCTACACAGTTTCAGTCAAGAGCCAGGAACAAAGCACTATCACGAATTCCACTGCATGGATCTCATTTAAAAGCCTGCATGATTGTCAATACAGCGGTGTTTGTAGGCAATGTGGATTTTTCCATGTATCGCTAAACTATAAAATCAAAGTAAAGTGTTGCTCCTCTGTTGTGGAGATAAAAGCATTCCCTCCCACCATACATTTACAATCAGCTCATACTGAACATAATAGAAAGTTAATTAGCCCAATATAGTATCCTGGCAGTGGACAGATTCATCCAACCATGGCCTAGAGTTTCATTAGCATTTCTGAGCATTTGTCTAAAGCAGAAAGCAATTTTTCAGGAAACTTAGTATCAACATCTTAATTAAATTATATCCCCAACAATGCCGCAGGGCAGGGGAGGGGATGAAAAATGAACAATCATGATTTGAACCTAAAAAGAACTTCAGAAAAGATTTAGAGAGACAAAAGCTTTTACACCCAGATCTCCCATGGAAATAAACTTTACAAGAAATTTTGGAACAAGAACCAGATTTCAGCCATCTGTTGGCTAGAGATAAAACAAAGGCTGAGATCCCTGTGGTCTTTCTTACTTTGTCCGTGTTCGGAAACATAGACATTATTGCGACCATCTGGACCTTCATAAATTAAGTACTGTGATGTAAGTAAATTAAATTTTTCTTTTTCTCAGAGATCCAATCAATGATGTACACCTCTTCAGTAGCCTGACTCTCGCATTCACGTGCATCTACATGACGCACTTTTACAGCCAACTTCTCTACTTGGGCAGCAATGTCTTGCCACAGTTCAGCAGCCCAGATGGGTTTCCCTCTGCACTGCCAGTTGGTCCTTTTCTGTCGGTCCAGCCACACCCACAGAGTGTTTGCAGCCACAAGTCAGCGCAGAGGTAGAGCACTGTCCCTTTCTCTCATTCAGCGATATGTAAAGCCAGCACGATGGCTTTCAGCCCTGCAACCTGTGCCTCGGTGCCCATCGCTTCTGAGGCGGCTCGAACCCCGCCATGAACTGCCAGAATCTCTTTCTCAGTTGGGCTATAGCTGGCCTCAGATCCTCTCTATCCCAGACTCCAGAACTCAAGGGGTTGTCCTTGGGTCTCTCCAGGTCCCTTCTGCCACGGGCTCCAGGAAGGACCGTTCTCCCCGGCCGCAGCATAGAGCACATTCCTCACATCCAGCCCCGTTCTGACTGGCCCAAGGGCTACTGCATGGGCAATCTCCCGCTTAATTTGTTCAAAAGCTTCTTGTTGTTCAGGACCCCATTTGAGCTCATTCTTCTTCCACATCACTTGATACAGCGGGCTGACAATCTGACTGTGCCCTGGAATATGCATTCTCCAAAAACCCACAGTGCCTAGGAAAGCCTGTGCTTCCTTCTACCTGCTTGACAGGGACATAGTTGCTATTTTGTTGGTCACACCCACTGGAATCTGATGACTTCCATCCTCCCCTTTTACTCCTAAAACTGAATTTCCTGAGCAGGTCCCTTGACCTTACCGTGCTGTATGGCAAAACTAGCCTTCAGGAGAATCTGGATAATCTTCTCTCCATTCCAAAAATTTTCCCCTGCTGTGTTCCCCCATACAATGATGCCATCAACGTCCTGGAAGTGTTCTGGAGCCTTGCCCTTTTCCAGGGCAGCCTGGATCACTCCAAGGCAAATGGCGGGACTATGCTTCCATCCCTGGCACAGTAGGTTCCACGTGTACTGGATGCTCCTCCAGGTGATAGCAAACTGTGGCCTGCAGTCTGCTGACAGAGCAATGGAAAAAAATGCATTGGTGGAAAAATGCATGGTGGACATCGACGTTTTTCTGCCTTGGACTCCAGTTTGTACTGAAGTTCTAGCATGCTGGGTACAGCAGCACCCAGTGACGGTGTGACTTCGATCAGCCCTTGACAATCCACTGTCAGCCTCCAATCTCCGTTGCACTTATGCCCTGGCTGCACGGTGCCGGCTATTAAAAGCTGATTTGTGGCTTGTTATCAGAGAATGTGTCTCATGAGCGAAGTGGAGACTGGCTGCTGTCTTGGCCCCAGAGACCACAAAGTGATCAAGTTTAGAATCTCTGTGGGCAGGAGGAGAGGAGGTGAAGCAAACCTTCAGCCTTGGACATGGGGAGAGCAGACTTCAGGCTGCTCAAGGAGCTTGTGAGTCGGGTCCCCTTTTAAATGGGGTCCTTCAGTGCTGGTCACTTTCTAAGCATCACCTCCTAAGGGCACAGGAGCAGGCAATTCCTAAGTGCTGGAAGTCAAGCAGACGAGGCAGAAGGCCAGTTTGGCTAAGCAGTGATCTTGTCCTGGAAATAAGGTGAAAAAAGAAGGTTTCTGTCCACCTTGAGGTGTAGGTCAGGTGCTATGGGAAGAATACAGAGATGCTGCTNCATAATAGAAAGTTAATTAGCCCAATATAGTATCCTGGCAGTGGACAGATTCATCCAACCATGGCCTAGAGTTTCATTAGCATTTCTGAGCATTTGTCTAAAGCAGAAAGCAATTTTTCAGGAAACTTAGTATCAACATCTTAATTAAATTATATCCCCAACAATGCCGCAGGGCAGGGGAGGGGATGAAAAACGAACAATCATGATTTGAACCTAAAAAGAACTTCAGAAAAGATTTAGAGAGACAAAAGCTTTTACACCCAGATCTCCCATGGAAATAAACTTTACAAGAAATTTTGGAACAAGAACCAGATTTCAGCCATCTGTTGGCTAGAGATAAAACAAAGGCTGAGATCCCTGTGGTCTTTCTTACTTTGTCCGTGTTCGGAAACATAGACATTATTGCGACCATCTGGACCTTCATAAATTAAGTACTGTGATGTAAGTAAATTAAATTTTTCTTTTTCTCAGAGATCCAATCAATGATGTACACCTCTTCAGTAGCCTGACTCTCGCATTCACGTGCATCTACATGACGCACTTTTACAGCCAACTTCTCTACTTGGGCAGCAATGTCTTGCCACAGTTCAGCAGCCCAGATGGGTTTCCCTCTGCACTGCCAGTTGGTCCTTTTCTGTCGGTCCAGCCACACCCACAGAGTGTTTGCAGCCACAAGTCAGCGCAGAGGTAGAGCACTGTCCCTTTCTCTCATTCAGCGATATGTAAAGCCAGCACGATGGCTTTCAGCCCTGCAACCTGTGCCTCGGTGCCCATCGCTTCTGAGGCGGCTCGAACCCCGCCATGAACTGCCAGAATCTCTTTCTCAGTTGGGCTATAGCTGGCCTCAGATCCTCTCTATCCCAGACTCCAGAACCCAAGGGGCCATCCTTGAGTCTCCCCAGGTCCCTTCTGCCACAGGCTCCAGGAAGGACCGTTCTCCCCAGCCACAGCGTAGAGCACATTCCTCACATCCAGCCCCGTTCTGACTGGCCCAAGGGCTACTGCATGGGCAATCTCCCGCTTAATTTGTTCAAAAGCTTCTTGTTGTTCAGGACCCCATTTGAGCTCATTCTTCTTCCACATCACTTGATACAGCGGGCTGACAATCTGACTGTGCCCTGGAATATGCATTCTCCAAAAACCCACAGTGCCTAGGAAAGCCTGTGCTTCCTTCTACCTGCTTGACAGGGACATAGTTGCTATTTTGTTGGTCACACCCACTGGAATCTGATGACTTCCATCCTCCCCTTTTACTCCTAAAACTGAATTTCCTGAGCAGGTCCCTTGACCTTACCGTGCTGTATGGCAAAACTAGCCTTCAGGAGAATCTGGATAATCTTCTCTCCATTCCAAAAATTTTCCCCTGCTGTGTTCCCCCATACAATGATGCCATCAACGTCCTGGAAGTGTTCTGGAGCCTTGCCCTTTTCCAGGGCAGCCTGGATCACTCCAAGGCAAATGGCGGGACTATGCTTCCATCCCTGGCACAGTAGGTTCCACGTGTACTGGATGCTCCTCCAGGTGATAGCAAACTGTGGCCTGCAGTCTGCTGACAGAGCAATGGAAAAAAATGCATTGGTGGAAAAATGCATGGTGGACATCGACGTTTTTCTGCCTTGGACTCCAGTTTGTACTGAAGTTCTAGCATGCTGGGTACAGCAGCACCCAGTGACGGTGTGACTTCGATCAGCCCTTGACAATCCACTGTCAGCCTCCAATCTCCGTTGCACTTATGCCCTGGCTGCACGGTGCCGGCTATTAAAAGCTGATTTGTGGCTTGTTATCAGAGAATGTGTCTCATGAGCGAAGTGGAGACTGGCTGCTGTCTTGGCCCCAGAGACCACAAAGTGATCAAGTTTAGAATCTCTGTGGGCAGGAGGAGAGGAGGTGAAGCAAACCTTCAGCCTTGGACATGGGGAGAGCAGACTTCAGGCTGCTCAAGGAGCTTGTGAGTCGGGTCCCCTTTTAAATGGGGTCCTTCAGTGCTGGTCACTTTCTAAGCATCACCTCCTAAGGGCACAGGAGCAGGCAATTCCTAAGTGCTGGAAGTCAAGCAGACGAGGCAGAAGGCCAGTTTGGCTAAGCAGTGATCTTGTCCTGGAAATAAGGTGAAAAAAGAAGGTTTCTGTCCACCTTGAGGTGTAGGTCAGGTGCTATGGGAAGAATACAGAGATGCTGCTGCCACTGTAGGGAGAAAATTCATGTGGCCAAAGCTCAACTGGAGTTGAAGCTGCCCAGAACTGTGCAGGACAACAGAAAGAGTTATTTTAAAATACATTAATGGCAAAAGGCAGGGCAGAAGAAACATCAGCCTATTACAGGATTAGGATGGGCACCTTGCAAACAGGGACATGGACAAGGGAGAGATGTGTAATGTCTGTCTTCAACACTGACAACAGGCTAGGGGGGTCCCAGTGGCCTGAGCTGGAGGACCATGGCTGTGAGAATGATCAATGCTCAGTTGACCATAAACCTGTGTGGGATCTGCTGCTCCAGATGGATCCCTATAAATCTATGGGGCCTGTTGGGATTCATTTGAGAATACCCAAGGAGATGGCTGATGTCATCACAAGGCCTCTCTTGAAGACTTTTGAACTGTCCTGGGAATCCAGAGAGGTCCCAGCTGACTGGAAGCTGGCTAATGCTGTCTGAGCTTTCAGAAAGGGCAAGAAGGAGGACCCTGGAAACTACAGGCCTATCAGTCTCACTGCAGTGCCTCGTAAGGTTATGGAGAAGACTCTTCTGGGAGGTACAGAAAAACACCTGGAGGACAATGCAGTCACTGATCACAGCCAGCACGGCTTCATGTGGGGAAAGCCCTGTTTATCAAACCCAACTTCCTTTCATGACAAAGTAGCCCATCTAGTGGATCAAGGGAAACCAGTGGATGTTACTTTTATCTTTTTGCACTTCAGCAAAGCTTTTGATACTCTCTCTCACAGGATCTTTCTGGACAAAATGTCCAGTTCACAGCTGGATAAACACATCCTGTGACGGGTGAGAAACTGGCTCATGGGTGGGGCACAAAGGGTTACAGTGACTGGGGTGACATCAGACTGGTGACCTGTCACTAGTGGGGTTCCACTGGGCTCCATCCTCGGCCTTTTGCTCTTCAATATCTTCATAAATGACTTGGACACAAGATTTAAAGAGATATTAAGTAGGTTGCAGATGATTGGGAGGAGCTGTTGACACCCTCGAAGGCAGAGAGGCCCTGCAAAGAGACTGTGACAAATCAGAGGGCTGGGCAATCAGCAACCACATGGAGTTTAACAACGGAAAGTGCAGGATTCTGCACCTGGGATGGGGCACCCCTGGTTGTGTGTGTAGACTGGGGAATGAGATGATGGAAAGCAGTGCTGGGGAAAGAGATCTGGGGCTCCGGATTGATGGCAAGATGAACACAAGTCAGCCGTGCCCTGGCAGCCAGGAGAGACATCCCTGTCCTGGGGGCATCAGCGCAGCATCACCAGCCAGGCAAGGGTGGGGACTGTCCCGCTCTGCTCTGCACTGGGGTGGCCTCTCCTCAAGCCCTGGGGGCAGTTTTGGGTGCCACAATATAAAAAAGACATTAAACCACTAGTGAGCATCCAAATGATGGCCAGGAGGATGGTGAAGGGTCTGCAGGAGAAGTTGTGTGAGGAGCGGCTGAGACTGAGGGGAGAGCTCATTGCAGTTACAACACCCTCATGAGGGGAAGAGGAGCAGCAGACACTGATCTTTTCTCTGGGGTGACCAGTGACAGAACCCGAGGAAATGGCCTGAAGTAGTGCCAGGGGAGGTTTAGGTTGGATATCAAGAAAAGGTTCTTTGCCCAGAGGGTGGCTGGGCACTGGAACAGGCTCCCCAGGGAAGTGGTCACAGCACCGGCCTGGCAGAGCTCAAGAAGCATTTGGACAATGCTCTCAGGCACGTGGTGTGACTCTCAGGGTGTGCTGTGCAGGGCCAGGACTTGGACTTTGATGATCCTTGTGGGTCCCATCCAATTCAGATTATTCTATTATTCTATGTATTCTTCCAAGAGCTTCTTTAAGGTAAATATTATTACATACAAGGAAACATTCTCTCTCAAAGGTAATTAAAACATTATCTACTTCTTGAAATGTGATATTCTTCATGCCACTCAACCCCACCTCCTTATACAGTAAGATCCAAAAGGAAGAAAACAAAAATGAATACTATGTACATAAAAAATATCACGTATTTGCTGTCGGAATACCCTCCAAAATTTATTTTTAGTTCGGCCTCCAAGGCATGAACAGTCTCTTTCAAATGAAAATATATCTTTTCTATTAACTGCTATTGGCAGTAGTGTTGTGAAAGAGTCCTTAAAGAACAATTTTGCAGAGGTTTCTAAAGCTTTTTTGTACTATTGTTAGAGTAATTTTATTAAACAACAGCTGATTCAATTGCAGTTCAAAAAAAATGTACAGAGATCTATTGTTTCACTTAATAGCTGAAAGCATTTAATTCTAGTTTAGTACCTTGCAGAAACATGCAAACATGGCAGTAATGGACTGGCACACTGACAAAATAACTTCAGGACAAGGAAGTGCTACCATTTATACACTGTAAATCCCTTCCAAATTCATTCCCCTACCCCCGTCCCTCTACTTCCCCTCAATAATGGCAGTAGCTTCTTAAAATAACAGCCCATCTGAACACTAGATCTTGTGGAAAGTGCAGCCCATGAATGAACCCAATCCATATCGCTCCCAAAAGCGATCTCTTCAAAAACCTTTTTTTGTTAGTTTAAGTGGATTTAAATGATCGAATTAAAAGCTGGAAAGCCCCATTTTGTTGTTTAAGGAAGCTGGACCAAAAGAAAAAAACAACCAACCTATCTGGCAAAGTAAGACTACAGTGGCAGAGTCAGATTTCCAGAGAGGTTCTATTACAACTATGCTTGGCAATAGTCTGTGCTATGTACGTGGGAGCAACAATGGGACTGTGTCAACTTATGCCAAAGGTGGATTCGCTCCATGGCCTTAAAAGCGATTTATTGTTTATAGAAAGAACTTAGTCAAAGGCAGGGTGATGGTGTGGAAAGTCAAGCGAGTCTTGAAAAACTATAATTTCATTACTCTGACAAGGTATTTTTTAAATGCCTGTTTTTAAAGAGATACTGCTGAGGAGTTAAAACTCCTAGTGAAAATTTGTAAATATTAGCTCTAAGAAATACCTACCTTAATACTAATACCTTAAATTAGGTCCCTAGACCTCATTAATTTAAGCATCTCCATTTTATTGCATGTTGACAAGTCATGAAGTAAAGGACCTAAACAACAGGGACTAAAGAGGACACAAAGAGGAAATTCAGGTGGTAATGTCCAAAACTGAGCCAAAGCTGGAGCACATCATAGCAGGACTCAGTGAGATGATACATACAGTACTCAACAGGCCAAATAAAGAAAATCCTCGGTTCTGGTCTCTGTTCCTTTCAGTTCAAGCATTTTATAATAGGAAACCATCTAATTATAAAATAAAAACTTTAAAGTGCCTCTCTAAGCACGAAAAATTATCCTCTCTACCTTCTGTTTAAAATAATGCACTATATTACTATATCTCAAAAATCTGGACAGTATTGAAAATTTTGTTTGTGGGGTTGTTAACAAAAAGAATGAGAAAGAAAAGTCTTAAAAGAAACATGTCACGCCCTAAGGGAACCAACAATGACGGAGCTAACAAACCTGTGTTGCAACGCGTAATTGTTTCTACTTTTTGCTTTCAAGTACATTCCAAAGTCTTTAATCACACAATGCACTCTGTTACATAATTGAATCCTTCACCTACTTCTGGTTAATCAGCTTTATCCTAACTATGTAAACAAATGTATCAATATATCCTCAGAGGGATCAATAGAACACTCATCCAAAGAGCTCCGTTCCCACACGGCACTGCTGACAACTTTCTAAATTGTAACCAGCGAAACCACATGAGCCTCACGAGATTCAACAAGGTGAAGCGACGGTCCTGCACCTGGGCCAGGGCAAATCCAAGCACAGACACAGGCTGGGCAGAGAATGGACTGAGAGCAGCCCTGCCAAGAAGGACTTGGTGGACAAGAGGCTGGACATGAGCCGACAAGGTCAGCTCACAGCCCAGAAATCATATCCTGCTCTGCATCAAAGTAATTCCATGGGCAGCAGGTCAAGTGAGGTGATTCTGCCTCTCTACTCTGCCCTGATGAGAGGGAGCACTGGTCCACCCTGCAAATCCATGTCTCTCCAGGCTGTAGGCAGGAGTGTGGTGCAGGACAGTGTCAAGATTTCTGCACAAGTCCAGGCAGATGACGTTGTTGCTCTCCTCTCATGCACTACAGCTGTGACCCAACTGCAGAAGGCCAACAAACTTGTCAGGCATTATTTGCCTTTACTGAAGCCATGTTGCCTGTCACCAATCACTGCCTTATTTTCCACGTGCAAGGCTCGTGCAAGGAGACTCTGGGGAGAGCTTGTAGCGCCTTCCAGCCCCTACAAGGGAACCTACAAGAAAGCTGGAGGGAGACCTTTCACAAGGGCATGCAGAGATAGGACAACGTGAATGGCTTCAAACTGAAAGAGGGTGGCTTTAGATGAGGTAGTAGGAAGAAATTCTCTACTGTGAAAGAGGTGAGGCACTGGAAGGGGATGCCCAGAGAGGTTGTGGAAGAACCATTCCTGAAGTGCTCAGTCGCCAGGTTAGATTGGGCTTTGAGCAACGTGGTCAAGTGCGGGTGTCCCTGCCTGTGGCAGGAGGATTGGAATGAGATGATCTTTAAGCTACTCCATCAAGGGATTCTATGAAATCTGAGCACAAGGGTGGACAGCTCGCCCAAAAAGCCCTGTGCAGACCACAATTTCCCAGCACAAGAGCTGCTGATGCTACAGATGGGGTAGCTGACAAACCAGCACCATGCTCTGCAGCACACCAGCAGACCTCAGTGTTGGGCTGCAGAAGGGTCTACGCCTTGAAGCAGAGCTTCTGAGGCCAGGCAAAACAGCTGTGTCAGGCACCCAGACACACAGCAGGAATGAAGCGCTGGCATCACACTGCAAACACAGGAGAAGCAAGTCTATACAGAAATCGTGGCTGTGCTCCATCTTGTACACACCAAAAAAATACTCTGGAGTGATAAAAACACAAACAAGACACAGCCCATTATAAATAAGCCATGCTGGAGAACATTTCTGGGCCACCTTTGGTAGCTAAGTCTCTCCAGCTTAGTGTCATTTCTTCCACACCTGCCAGTCTCTATCTTTCAAAACGTAGACAGAAATAACCTGAGCAGGTCTACTAAATTTCCCAAAGCATTGGAAACAGAATGAGACTTGCCATGCTGTAGTTATGCATCACAGCAATGCTACTTTTCTTTTTTCTCTCTCAAGCTGCCCTTTACACCACGACACAGAAAAAATTCTAAGAGTAAATGAGAGTTAAATGAACATACAAAACAAGAAGCAGCAGAGATCTTTATAGCACTAACTCAGATTTGTTCCAAGCAATTGAAATGAGTATTTGCAACTGCATTATTAGTAGCAGCATCATTCACATAAATACATGCTCACTGACTTAGTAGCTGCAAATAAAGAATGAAAATGGGAAATTTTTATTGTATCTACGAAAAGCTGAAAAATAATTGCACCAATAGCTAGCTACATTCTTAGAATTAAGAGATACTGATAAATTCAGTCTTGGGTGGTGCCATAGAAAAATTCATGGTATCAATTTATACATGAAACTTGCAAACTAGGTGTTACACTGGATAACTGTATACAGAGTGTGGCTTAAGAAGACCTTAAGAATCTAGATCTGAAGTTATGTTGATTGCAAAAACATGAAATGCTAAATATAGACGTAATTCTGAAGACTCAATGGCCAAAAGAGAAACATATGATGCAACTTTTAAAAATTAAAAACCTATTAAAGTACGGAGGAGAAAGCCCACTTGACGTAATTGATGACTTGGACTTCTGCAGTAAGAAATTGCAGGTCATTATGAGTCAATCCATCACTCAGTTTCCTCAGATGCAGAGCAGAAACAGAGCAGATGTAGGAAATTGAACCAGACCAAGAAAGAAGAAGAGTATGACTCAATAAATGTAACCCAGAGGTAATTTATTAGAACTTACAGTTTGGTATAAACTGCCTTGTGCTGCCCTTCCCAAGACTAAACTACCTTGTGCTGTCCTTCCAAGTCTTCCTTTGTCCACACTTATCCAGAATTTTATGAAGGTTTTGGCTCTGTCACAGGATGCCTATTTCTCACTTATCCACGAATCATCTTTCTGCGCCATAAGGAAGAAAGTTTAAGGATAGTAATCTTTTGGCTGTAGTTTTCTTAGTGGAATCTTTTACCTTCCACAATTCAGAATGCTTGCAGGAGAACAAGAGGAAGAACAGAAGATGAAAATGCTATATAATAAATATATTGAGAACGCAAAAGTAATCTCATTTACAAAAAACTTTCATTACCACACTTCAATCAAAACAAGGAACACTTAGCAAATTCTTAGCATCTGCAGGATTTTAAAACTCTGTCACTAAAGTTTCACTTCAGACAAACCCATTAGGATGAAAATTTACCTTAATTTCTGTCTTACTAATGTAATGTCCATGGGAAAAAAAATAGCCCCAAAGACTAATGTCTTCTGGAGTGTGCAATCTGCAGTTTGACATGAAATTCGAAAATACCCAGTCCTAAAATGGTCCCAATCTACCCAGTAGTTTGTTAACCTTCAAGTCACCTCAAAGGGTTTATGATTTTGAAATGGCATTTTAAATACAGAATTACAAATCAAGACTTGCGGGACGTGTTGTGCTTCAGAAGAAAAAGAAACCTTCATTTCCAGGATAGCACCTGGTTTTTAATTCACAGAAGCGGTATGTGCATCTAGGGCTGGGGTTTTCCACAAGTTAAACAACAAATTTTGGTAGGACTTACGCAGTTTTGCCCTCACTATCTTGTTTGGTGGCACTGGCTCCCTTTTTACCCAGCAGTGAAGCCACTTTCTCAAGGTCTCCATTCTCCACTGCCTGCAGCAGCCGATCATCATTCTTATTCCATTCGTTGGTCTGAGAAAAAGGAAAAGAAAGGAGAAATATTATCAGTACCAGCTCTGTGTACAGGCTCTCCAGAATGATCCTGCACACATTCATCACCATTGAAAGCTTCAACAAAAGCCCAACCCAAAGAAATGGCACAGAGAAAGCCGCATAGAAGTAATCTGCAAGCTGTGCAGCACAGGTTCCCAAGGATTTAACGGCTTAAGCCAGGCCCTAAGCGATGACTGGAGATGAACTGCAACTTGGAAACTCTGTAGACGAGCAGTGCAGGAAAAAAAATACCATATTTTCTTACTGCATTTTCAAACATTCTCCTTTACTTTTCTAGTCCTGGTTTCTATTTCAGAGCTGTCCCAGCCCCATCAGCCCTTCATGACATACATCACACGGATAAGCAATGAGGTGCCTCATCTTATCCAGACCCCACCCTAGCAACCCAAGCCAGCCAAAACTTTCCGTATTAACGGCTCTCCACAGTTCACACTTCGTAGAGGGTAATGGGTTAAGACTCTGCCCTTTACAGACTGTAACTAGCTTTACTGAGGTTTTTGTCCCCTGTGCTGGTCTTTAAAACAAACAAACCACTCACATAGTGCTACTGAAAGAAAAGAAAACCACCCTATTTTCAGATCTTTCCAAACTTAATCGACTAAATCTTTCTGATCTCTCTCAGCATCTGAATCAGGAATAGGACATGACTTCCCAACTTGATGACTCTCCCTCCTCCTCCTCTGAACCATCAGGACAATGGCCTATTTCCTCTAAAAGACCTCCGAGTTGAATCTAGCAAGACCCTAAGAAAACAGAGGACAGTTAACCTTCTGCATTCCACGTGATCACAGCAAAATGAGCTCTGGAAAAGGAGTTGAAAGTGGCACACATGCGTTCTAGTCTGGACCAACAACAGCGCTCAGCCTCAAGGAAAAACAACGTGGTGCAGTTACAAGCTGCTTTTGAACCAGTGTTAGCATCCTGTTAAACTCAGGAGAGTTAACTTCAACAGTCTGTGGCTTTCTCTTTGACACCAGTCAGCCCATCTCCAGGATGACTGCCTGTTCATGAGCACTTGAGCTGTACACAACTCCTGGAATTACTAAATTCATGCTAATACACACCTTGAGAAATACTCAATTTAACAAAAAAACAATAAAAAAACCACACACACACCCCCAACACTTTGTCCTGATGCTCTATACAGACTTTTTTCCTCCAGATACATAAAAACTTAGGCATTTCTCTGTCTGGGCTTGTGAGGAAAAGCGTATGATGTGCACACTGATATGAACTAACTCCACAGGCTGTTCACACCCTGAAAAACCAGAACAGGGGGAAAGTGTTCCAGGTTAAAAGTTATTTAAAAAACAAATTTAAAAAACCATTAGGGAGAATGCAGCATGGGCAGGAGAGCAGACAAGAGTTGAAAGAACACCACCTGGAACCAAGGGTATGAATGGCAGCTCTCTCAAAGGAAGTGGCATGCAGAGAGAGCAACTGCAGTCTGTCATGGCAGTGGAATGACTGGTGAGTCAGGGCACATCCAGCCACATAAGAAAAAGGACTCTAACATCCAGGTTAGAGTCCTAATTCTTATGGCACTGCAACAAATTTCTATAGACTCTAGAGCACTAATTACATCAGCAAAAAAAAAATTGTTTCTCTAAGCAATATTTAGACTCCATGACAATGAGTGGCCAGCCAAGCAGCAGGCTCCACCCAAAATGAGATTCATTGCCTACTCTGCATTTGGGGAATTTCGTGCTTTAAAGGCAGACTATTATTAAAAGCAGATGTTAAAAAAATGTATCTTACTTGTAAATAAAAATCTTTACAGTTAACACTCTTTATTTGACAGTGTATTACGTATTTTGTTTTGGAGTTTGACCTGTTCCTGAGCTTTTTTATTATTCAGTCATATAAGATATTTAAATATAGGCTATTTGATGAATCAGTCTTAATCTACACACACCAAACACACATGTCCAATCCAATACTAACCTATACTTCGAAGAAAAAAACACAACACCTAACTTAAGGTTTTTTCCTGACCTGAAATCACCAGTTTACTTCTGAAACATGAAATAAAATAAACTACAGGAAAATATTAAGATTAAGGCCTGCTGAAAATCCTTGGCAGAACAGCTTTCAGAAGAACATTCAGCTTTAGAGTACAAAAATGGCCACATCTTCAGGAAGCAGTTTCATGAATATTCCTTCAATTCTCAGCTATTAAATTGAAACATTATTGACATATAATCTAATATTCAGTGTTCTGGTACAAGCAAGCGCAAGCACAGCTATAAGCACACTAATATTGACTCCCAAATGTAAGAAATATCTGAGATAAAGTGTCAATTTCCCCTTTGAGAAGCTGCTGTGGTAACTGTACTCATCTGTAACTACACCATCATTAAAATTCCAGACCAAAGAGGAATGAATACAGTTGTGTCCCAAATTATCCCTCAGTATTTACGTAGTGTGGAAGCTGCACTAAGGAGATATACAGATACTGAAGAGAGAACCCTGGAGTATTCTGAAAGTGATCCTGATGATGCAGAGCGATGTTCATGCTAACAGTAAAGCATTTTATGACATATGGAATCACTCTTTTACAAGAACAGATGCTTTAACTCATCTTTACTGTAGTTTTCAACCGTATCCTTTCTGGTATCCTAAAATGAACATTCGCACAAAAACACAATTAAGGAAAGACTTAACAATGCCTCAATTAAAAACTGCTGCCCAGTTATCTGTACAGCTAAAAAGATTTCTTCATACTTGAGAAATAAATAGAACTGAACTGGACAAGCCATTAAGTGACCCTGAAAACACTCGGTAGTATCAGATGTATCTCAGTGTCAAGGAAAGGCTTTCAGTGCACATTTCTTTATTTTTCACACAGAGCTGGATAATTTATTCCTTTTCCTGCTTAGAAGAAAGTGGTAGAGGCTAGTGGCTAGGCTACATCTGTATTTGGCAGTCATTTTAGATTCCTGTTTTCAGTCCTATATCTAATTAGTGTCTCTTCTTTCAAGCATTGTGACTCAGAGATGTCACAGGAATGAGTAATTTCAGAGGCTGTCACATACCTAAGTCCACTTATATTAGTTCTTACAATTGCACGTTTAACATCTATAACACTGCTGTACCTGAAACTTTGTTTTGCTCCTGGAAAACAAAAGCATACACGCAGTTTATCTTCATCACTGCACAGCAGAGTTATGCTTATTTATAAACTAAAATATCTGTGTCCTACCCAAGATGTTTAAAAGCCATCACACTCTATTACTTGCAAAAAGCCATTCATCTTTTCATTAAAGCAATAAAGATTCCATTCTAAGGCATCAATAATGTGTCATCATTGTAATAGCAGATGAAATGCCAATTTTATGCAAGCTACATAAATCTATTTACAGACCTTGCTTTATTTTTGAAATGAAATTATGCATAAATCTGTTCACACAGAAGAAACAAGTATGCAGGCATCAACTGTTGTTCAAGTATTCCTCTGATGGGATCAAACTGGTTTTTTTCTTCCCCATTGTGCTCAAAAGACCAGCATTGTACAATGCATTCCAAAAGTTAAAGGTACAGCTAATAAAATAAATGGCACACAATAGACTCTCAAAAACCCATTTCAATATGGAATTGTAGCCCTACTGTCCGTGTTCTTCAGGGGAAGAAAAATCTCAAAGGACAGAGAATACATATGACACCCAGAAAGACACTGTACCCAAGATTTGGCAAGAAAGTAGGAGGCATTTAAGTCAGTAGGGCTCTTAAAGTGCCTCATGCAATCAAATATTGCACAGGCACTGCTGCCCATAGCAGACCAGAAAACACAGATTTCTGAACAGAGGCAGCAACTGTTGTATCACATACATTTTTGGAATCTCTTGTAATATTAGCCTGATTTTGACCCCACAGTCACACATCATCAAGTATACACCAAAGACTTGGGAGGCAACTTCTGCTGGGATGATGCAAAACGTGGGTACTCCCTGTTACTGTTCGGTGTAAAAGCCACCTTAAACTGACACTCATCACGCAGCACCAGCACTGGTCTATCCTGGAAAACACGCACATGGGAGATGCTCTCTTCTGCCAGGAGTACGGGATGGCCAGCGTAACTGGAGACCTGAACTTCATAAACCCACTGCAACAAGCTTCCTCCATGGCAGTCCCCAAACCATCTCGTTTCCACTTTTCCAAGCTGCCCAGACATTCCTGTAAGGCCCCTTCTTCAGCTGTGTGCCACATCCTGCCCCCTCTATCACAAGATTCCTCACCTCCCTTGCTTTCAGATCTCATCCAAACAGCACAGCACCACCCACCACACAGCCCTTGGGAAGTTTCAGTTCTGTTATACCACTCGTTCAGGTAACATAAAAGAGTGTTTTCTTTTATATCAGAGGTCTTCACACATAACATTCTGAGCTAACTCATGCAGAGCACTTCAAATTCAAGGTTATCACAAAACAGCAGTACAGTCTTTAGGAAAATCTTTACTATAGCACGAGAGCAACAAAACCAACAGCTAAGCAGGTACTTCTCATCACCAATAAAACTTGGGGTTCTTTTTTTTTTGTTTGGAGATGTTTTTTGCTTGTTTTATGTTAAGACGGCTGCAAACACACAAGTTAGTCAACTGAGTATGTAGCACTCTAGTAAAAAAACCCCAAACCTGAGCATCCCAGTGCAAAGATAAACATGTATGTGTAAGGAATCTGGAAGACTCTGATTCTGGAAAAGACTGCACATGTGACTTCTCTTCACGTCCACCCCCACCCTACACACACCCCCCACTCCTGTAGGCCACATGCCAAACAGTTACCAACAACCTTCCTTCAAACAATTAACATTTTGCAATAACAATGGCTTGTGAACACATGCAAAATTGATGAAACACATATTTCAGCTTCACAGACCACAGCCAGTGCTCCACTCAGTACTTCTTCAGGTTTGGGGGAGGGGGAAGAATTAATTTGTTGTTTGGGTTTTTTAAACGTGTATAATGTTCAGTACAGGTAGCAATAATGAGTATTACATATGCAGAGACAAATTTGTCTGATCAAAGCTCAAGACGTGCAAGTTTTTGGATAAAACAGGTGTTTTTCAGTCATGCCTAAAAATAGTAAATATTTTCCTATTAATGTGCAGGGGATCAGGTAATCTGTCATCCCTAATAAATCCTAAGATACAACACTAACAGCTGAGAGGATGGCATGCTAAAATCCAAACATCAGGTGGCATTGAACATCCCTCTCAAGCATGCTTTTTATTCTTGATTCTCAGTTTTCGGATGGAAAAGTGTGCTGTAGAGTCTCACTCAGAAGCACCTCTCTGGTAACAGTTTGGCGTTTTTCATACTGAAACACTCAGGAACCTGAGAAAGGAGCTGGCAGCAAAGAGGCAGCCATGCTTAGGATGGAAAGCCAGTCCTGCGCAGGGCACTGGGAGGTCAGTGTTAATGAAGTGAGGCTGGGAACTTGATTGACTTGATCCACACCACCAGCTTATGATTAGTGACTAAAAAAGGCAATACCCAGGCCAATGCAGAGTGCTCACACCACCTTCAGTGACCACCACCAGGATGACCTCTCAAAGCCATGGCTCCATCACAAACTTCGGCAGCAGTTACCAACAGCAACTGCACTGACAGCTGTGGAGTCTCCTGTAAGCTCCCTCTGCGCACAATTTATTTCCAATTTTATCACTGCAAGATACTAATAAAGTACTTATCGTACTCGTGGGGCTAAAACCATCCAGTAAAAATCCCTCATATTTGGGATCACACACAGCATGTTGACAAGCTGACAGATTTTGAGTCCAAAGAGAAACCTTCATATCAAAGCCCATTTTCCTACAGAGTTAAAGCTTGCACTACCTATTTTATACATTGTTTTCTCTGTCACAAAGTGAACAATTTCCTTTCCAGAAGAGAAGCTGAGGAATAAAAACATGTTCAAAAAAGGCACCTATTCTTTTTTTCATCACTACCATATCAGGATATTAAGCCTCAATTGTTCGAGATTACCAGCACATATCATGCAAGAAATAACATACAACAAGAGGTGATAGTTCTATTTAGCACTTGTACAACAATTTTCCATGAGCAAATACCTGAGCAAACACTAACTGGCAACAACTTTGTTTCCTTATCTTTGGCATGCAGCCCACAGGAGATGATTTAAGTGACCTTGCATTGTTGCAAACCTACTGGAGACAGAGTTATGTTATCTGCACTGAAATCAGAACTGCAGGGAAGCTGAGTAGCAAATTGAAATTCCTGATAATTTCAAACTCAGCACATCAGTGTCTGAAAAGGAAAGGAATACTTAAAGACTGGCGTCACAAACAAATGCATGGCAAAGACACTGAACACCACTGCATCACAAGGTCATCCACAAAAGTCCACATGTGCTGGACTTCCCAAGGGAGTTTTAAAAACAAGAACAATCTTATTGTACAGAGTGCATTCACTAAACAAAACATCCCTTGAAGTTAAAACAACAGATGACAGTTTTTCTCAAAAGAATGGCTTATCTGAAAACACTATAACCCAGGAACCAGTGGTATGCAGGTAAGGAGCCTACACCTTTCCCAGCCTTCCCATCTGCAATTTAGAGATTGTATTTGCCAGCAGCAAGCTCGGGTGGTGGGAGTGGAAGTCTCACTTGCAGAAGGGCAGGATGCTATTAACCTTATCAGCAACAGCTTATTCCAGTCTGCAGCAGCTTCTCCCAGGACACTCAGAGCTCAGGAGATGCCAGCAGCTGCTGCCTCCCGGGCTCCTTCCAGTTGCTGTGGCTCCAGCTCCTCGCTGTGACTCCCAAAGCCTGCCCTCCGCGCAGGTACAGCACCGCGGCATTGCAAGCTGACCTCTGCTGCACCGCACTCGACCGAGGCAGCGCCCTGAAAGGCCATGCCAAAAGATGCTGTGCTCATTAACTTCACCACAAGTACGGTCTAGACCTCTAATTAAGTTGTCAAAAAAGCAAAGCGTGACAATGGCTTTCAAAGTAATTCATAGTGATGTTATCTAAATGTCACTAATTGCTCCAACCGAGCCTTTTCCAGCTTCACTCCACCATCCATGTTGCCTGTTTTAGGTGACTGGTGGCTAATAACACTAATTATATTTACATAAGAAGATAAAACTTTTGCAGCTCACAAGATTACACATGCCATTCTTTAAAGGTAGAAACAGCAGAAATGTAAGTAACCTGTGCACATTTTACAACCAGAATCATCAATCCATTGCCCTCTTCTTGCCTCTTGAGCTATGGTGCCTAGTTGGGGTAACTGGCCATGCGAATTGCATGGGGTCTGTTTGATACCAGAGACTGTACTTGTGTCAGACCATGAATTCCATCTGAATTGGAGAGAAAAAGCATGACAGGGAAGGCAGGAAGCAGCGGAGTGAATGAACAAGGAATGGTAACAAAGGACTAACGGCAGATTGTCAGTAAACCTTGATAATTACCCATTCACTGGGTAGCTTCTGTAGATAAAGAAGTGATTATTATCCAAGCAAACCATTTTTTCATGCTGAACCCCAGAATAATGCAACTGAACAGCAAGTCACTCAGCAGGGCACTTCTATCAGCCAGTGAGGCTGCCCGGAAACTTTCCTGGCAGAAGGGGACCACAAGCTGTGAAAAGAAAGGGTCTTTCACCAAGAGAGAAGGGGAAAGATGACCTGACTAAAATGGTCATCTGAGACTGCAAGTCTAGGGACTGGGGTTGCGGGGGAAGGGAACTTGTAGAAAAAAGCTAGTGGGGTCTTTGCTTAAATGGTGACCGGAATTTGCAGCAGGTTGAGAGCTGTGCTCCAAGAACACTCAAGAGGGAAATGAATGGTTTGCTGAGATATTTGTATTTCTTGCGTGTAAGTTTCTTGGGTGTTTTTTGTCTGTTTTGGTGGGGGTTTGGTTTGGGTTTGTGAGTGTGGTTTTTTTTGTTTGCTTTGTTTTTTGTTTGGGTTTTTCTAAAAAAAACCCCCTGTGGTTAGTTTCTCAATTTCAGTCAGGTTTTGAATGCAAAGTAGCCGTAAGGTCAGGAAGGGAACATGCACAGTTGAAGCACAGAAAAGCAGCCTCTTTGTAACTCAACTGCAAGATTTCATTTCTGTAAGAGTAAGAAAGCAACGAGCCTGAGAGCAAAAGTCAGCAAGGGAGGCCAAGAGAGCATGACACAGTTCACCCAGACCAAGGAATACAGCTGGCCCACATCTAGTGAATTTAGAGGTACGTGGTGGAGTTTTGTGTGGGTTGGGAGGCACACAGCTCACACACACTGCTTGTTCCACTTCATACTAAAGGCCACCATGGTTTTTTCATTCAGATACTACTTTTCAGCCTTTTTAAAAGAGATAAATCAATCCTTGCATTTGAGGAACAGTGGCATTTCCTGCTAATATTGTATCTAGGTACATCAGGCCTTCTCTTTTCTTTTAAACAATTACTGATGTTTTCACATAAGTCATTCCATTGGGTATAAAGGAAAAGCGATGAGCAAAAAGCTCACAACATGCAAGGCATTAGAACAAAACAAGAAAAAGTACATCTAAATCATTAGTAACATACAGCCAGAGCACTGGCAATAAGTCCAGCTACTGTCCACTGTTTATCATCTCACACATCATCAATACAGCAACTGAAGATTTATCTTTATTTTCAGATAGCAAAGGATGTAGCAGTAACCACACCACATGCAAACAATCACTCTCAGTAAGACAGAGGAAAGTAAAGCCAAGAATTAATTGTGTATATTTGTATAAATGAAACAATGTTTATCTTAACACAGGAAAAAACACAAGGGACTTTCTAAAAATAAAGCAGTTAAATCTATTCTGTTTGAAGTGACCATCTCCCATTTGTTCTGTCTTTTCTCAAAGTTCTAAAGATCTGAGCTACAGAGAACTCAGATGACTGTTCTCATCTTGAAATTACTCAATAATTGTACTAAAACTAAAATATTTCTATCAAACTACTGATTACTGCTGGACACATGGGAGCTCTTCCCTTCAAAAAAATCCATGGGGTGTCAAAACACAGACTTAAAAATGACCACACTTCTCCAATGGTTATCCAAGGATCCTCAGGTTTTCCTTACCCTTAAATATAAAAACATCTATAAACAAGAAATCAACAATCAGCATGAGACATATGAAAAGGACTGCTTCTAACAAAGTTTTAAGACTGAAGAACTACTTAATCAACAGACTTTAGTTACTTACAAAGGTCAAATAGCAACTCACACAAGGCCTTTCAAGTTTTGGAATTTCTGCTGCACAACTGCCTCACAGTCAGCTGGGAAAAATCAAGAGGTTCGAAGTGAAATTGTCTGGATAATCTAACATGACCTTTTATCTGGTAAGTATATTTCAGTGGTAAGTAGGCTGTAAGATACAGGGAGAATGCCAACTCTGCAAGCAAAGTTTGTTTATTCAGCTGCTGTGTTGATGATCTTGCATTCCTCAATACTCTGTTAGACACACTGGTCTGTGAAGACCAGAGTGTGCCCAAGGACCAAGGCACACATCTGAACTCTTTGGTTCTACATAGGGACAGGAGCAGTCCCTAAGATTTCAACATTTAATGCCATAGACATACGGCTTCCTTAGCGGATGGTTTGTAAATTCAGCACATTAAGTCATTAGAGAGCATCCAAAGGAGGTGAAGGGTCTGGAGGCCAGGCCATGTGAGGAGTGGCTGAGGGCACTTGGTCTGTCCAGCCTGGAGAAGAGACTGAGGAGAGATCTCATTGCAGTTACAACTTCCTCACAAGCGGAAGAGGAGGGTCAGGCACTGATCTCTTCTCTGGTGGCAGTGACAGAACCTGAGGAAATGGCCTGAAGTTGTGCCAGGGGAGGTTTAGGTTGGATATCAGGAAAAGGTTCCTCACCCAGAGGGTGGCTGGGCACTGGAACAGGCTCCCCAGGGAAGCGGTCACAGCACCAGCCTGACAGAGCTCAAGAAGCATTTGGGCAATGCTCTCAGGCACATGGTGTGACTCCTGGGGTGTGCTGCGCAGGGCCAGCAGCTGGACTCAACGATCCTGACGGGTCCATTCCAAATCAGCACTTTCTATGATTCTACAACTTGGTTTGGGTATCTGAGCTGACTACGTCTACCTAGATTTTTTGTAGCACGCTCTAGCTTCTGTTGACAAGTAAACTTAGAGAACACAGGTACTTGATGGATTGTCTTGATTTCCAATGGCCAAGTGGACATCCATCGTGTACTGGCACTTTAAACCTACGGCTCCATCCTTCCTCCTGCCTGTTGCTAAACCTCTCGAAACATTGCTTATCTTGCCGCTTCTGCACAGTAACCTGATTTTCATGATGTTTAGAGCTTCTACCTCTTTTTCCTCCCCATTACTCTACAAAGGGGAATACAGATACAAAGGCTGCAGACAAGAAAAGAAAAATTCAACACCAAACAGAACTGCACACCATCCAGAACCGATGTAAGAGGTACTGCTGTAAGCTGTGTTCATAAGGTACAAGCCGCCGTGGCACTTTGTGTTTGTATTACAAATGCCTACATGAAATTTCACCTCACAATGAAAGTTGTTTCCTTTTTTTCCCCTCTATTAGCAAGACGTAGTAGATTACTTGACTGAACTTCATCTTAATATTCTCCACAAGTGCCAGAAAAGATCTTACATGTTTTTAAAAACACTTCACAGTATTTTTATACCTACTAGAATGCCATTGTAGGAAGCAATACAATTTCCAAATTCATAACAAAATATGTATTAACATTTCAAAACTATTCAGGGTAGAAAAACAGTCTATTTATAGTTGAATTTCTCATTCTTGTAAAGGACATAACCACTGTTATGGGATTATAGCCTTCTATTCTGAAACCCACGACAAAGCCAAACAAAACACAGTGCAAGCATAGAGACAAATCCCTATTCCAAGAAGTTATTTTGTTTGGAGTCTTCAAGGACTCAACTCAATCTCCAAAAGTACTTCATGACTACACAAGAAGGCAAAAAAGTTTCACTATCTGTCTGATCTTCCTGAGTCCACTAACAGATGTTAGTGCTGTGGATTGACCTCCAGACCTAATATTTGTCAGTTTCCAAAATCGAATATTAAAGAAGCTAAGCTAAGCTTAGCTGCTTTTACTTCCATGACTGCAATGAGGGATAAATCCAAGAGTCATGGGGAAAGGCAAGCAATTGTTTTGCATGAAAATAAAATCCACTTCAGCTGCCAGTGAAGAACATGTGAGATTTCACACCACCACATCTTCCCACGTTGTTTATCCTCCACATCACATGCACTGAGAATCAGACAAGTCTTTTATGCGTCAGACTCTCTATACGCAGAACATCAGCTGCCCACACATGGCAGGCCTGAAGCAAAAGGAGAGAAAGAGCAAGCAGGCACTCACCCTGGTTCCTTTCCTCAGGCCTCATTCGAAGGAGTTCCATTTCTCTTCAGGCATGAATAATGACACGCACAAATTTTCTGCTCAGCAGGCATGGATGGCCTTGCCTTTCATCTGATCAGAGCCACAGCTTGCACACCTTTCTGCAGGCAGCCCCTGGTAACCCAGTTTTGGATGCCCCAAGCCAGTGCTGGGTGTTTAAGTGTTGCCTATTTGATCAGCAATTGAGCTATCTGCTGCCTGGCACAACTACCACAGCTCAGTATTAATGGACTGATCAATAACCTGTCCTCATTCGAATATGCTTATCAATAATATGTGATTCACTACAACACTCAGTCCTCTCACTACAGTGCTTTTGCTAATTTGGATACCCTGCACCTCACTAAAAGCACTAGGATTGCTCACACTAGGTGACAAGAGCTACAAACAGACCTCTGCTTTTTCATTTTAATTAAAGATTCACTTGTCTCCTACTAATTAGTCCTAGACTGGACTATATTTGCATGTCACAATCATCAAGATACTCTTCTGTTATCAAGATAAGAGTTGCCAGTGGTTTGTCTGTCCTTCCCCTCTAAGGAATACTGTTGCTGCTATATTAAGACACCCTACTGCAGGTTGTCCTGTTTATATTCTGATTTCTTCACGAGATCCACACACATTTTCTGTAATACAGCTCAGCAGCTCAACAACCTAGAGATTTTCAACTTCCCCAGCACAAAGCTACTGCAAATTAGAAACCTATAATAAAAACATGCACAAAGCCACAAAGCACAAAATCCTGAAGTGCAGCCCAGTGCCCAGAGTCTCTCTGGAGAAAGAGCACACAACCCTAGGAAAAGTGAGTGGGCTGGCTGTGCTACCAGCCCCTCTCCCATCATCAAAAACATCCCTGTTACAGCTATAACCATTTCATCACAGTTCTTGGAGGGGCTGACATGAGAGAGAAATCCCTAGTATTATCATAAATCTTATAAAACATTTTCCCCTTGATGCTTACAAGTGAGAGTGACCTGACCAATACCCCTAGCCATGCTCTCCATCAGGATCAGTTTACTCCAAACACATTTCAAAGACTGAGACTGCACACCAGGGCTATGTTGGATTCTGTGGAGTGCATCTAACACAACAACTTTGAGTAACTGCTAAATTCAGACATGCTCCCAGGAGCAAAGGGCCAGTCAGGGGCAATGTAATTCTCATCTTTTTTCAAAACATGCTTTTCAATAATTCATGTGAAATAGTGGAGGAGCATAGGGAGAGCAAGGATTTGTAACAGGTTTTAAGTCTTCATGGAAAAAGAGATAATGCCTAAGAGCTTTATGAGTCATGACAAAAATGCAAAGAATGTGCATTTGTTGTTTTTTTTGGTTTCTTTTAGGAATCCACGTCACATATCGTAGGGGTTCCTTTCCATCTCATGAGATAGGAAACCCAGAATAACACACAAGCATCCTTTTTTTTCACCCTGTAACAGCATCTTTAACAGATTCAGTTAATAACTGCAAAGGATTATATAAATAAGCTGAAAATGAGATAGTTTTCATTGCCAGAGACAGCAGAAGGTCTCCAAATTTTATGGGTTAAAAAAGCCAATAAATTTAACAGTCTTTTGAAGATGCTAGTATAATCCTTCCAAAACTGAAGAGAACAGATGACTCAACCATATGGCTAAGTTCCACCAAAATTCTGTCTTGTAATCATAAAACATGATGTAATGCAGTTTGGTCCCAGGAGAAGGAAAGGCGTTAGACATATGCGACATGCACAAGCGCTGCCTGGATCCATCTGGCTAGCTATTTTAAAAAGGTATTACACAAAGAAGCAGGGTTTTCTAGAAGACTCCAAGATAAACATTCTTAAGCCTTCTCTTGGAAAAGAAATGGGTATCACTCTTAAAAGCCACATTAATGCACCAGCCATTATCATTACAAGCTAAAGAGGTATCATGAACAAGTTGTTACACCTTTCTGCAGAAATGCAGCTTTAAAAGTTTGCCTTTACAAACTCCGAAAGCAACCTGTGGTTTATCACTACTTCATGCTTAATAGCATGAAACTTCTTGAAAAAGAGTTTAAAGGACTATTCGAAAACCAAAAGAAGCTTACCTTTAAAAACATCTGGGAAAGAGAAAAGAATGCACATGAATTCAGAATACACATCACTAAGTGGCAAAGGATGTAATTTTCTGCATTATGGAAACGCTGAATGGAAAAAAGCTGCTGAGAAGGAAATCAGAGTAATCAACTGTAAGAGGTAAAGTACTCTTCAATTCACTAATTACTGAAATATGTGCAACAGAAGCCATCAATACTTCAGTTACTCAAATATTTCACATAATCCCTTGGAATTTATAGCAACCATTCAGCACACTGTTATCACTCTGGTCCTCATTGTATTCAGGGTGCCATTTAAGAAGGTATGCAGAGATGCATGTAATGTCTAGGTGTTATATAAAAAAACCCTCCACTTTTTATTGTAGGTGGTTTAAATCCACCCACAACTCAAATCAGGCTCCCAGAAAAATGAACTGATTCTTGCATGAAAACTAAAGAAAAATGACAAGCAGGAATAACTTTGTTTCTCACAGTGACAAAACTAGCAAGGAAAAATTACTGGGGACTGACCGAGGCACAACTATTCCGAAGCCTTTCCAAAAAACGCCATGTTACAATTTCCCCCATGTTATAACACTTCGCTCTGCAACACAGACCAGAGCCTGTCGCCCTGAGCAAAAACCGAGTATTCTTTTCCTGTAACAGTGTGTACACTTAACCACCATACAAAGAAGTTCAGAAAGAAACTAAGTTTCAGCGGAAAGTAAGAAGCCAAGAGAACACACAAGAGTACCAGGAAAATTATCCATGCTTCCTGAGTCCCGGTTCATTCCTTTTAAATCGAAGTGCTAGGAATCATCAGGTAAGGCATAAAGAAGGAAACAGAACAACTGTGGACTGTATTCACCAATGAGCACTATTGGTCTCCTTCTTTAAAATTGCATTAGAGCTGGAAAAGTTTCAGAAGGGCAAAGATTATTCAAAACAGCATTTGTATGGTGCTCAAACTTGCTAGTGCACCTGAGCCCAGTTAAACTAAGGTGGACACAAAGATGACAAAAACCACTGAAATGGGGGAGGCGGACAGGGATCGAGTGTTTCAGCACAGATGAAGGACCAATACATGAAGGTGGAACCAGGTCAAAGTAAAACAAAAGATAGACAATACCACACTTGTGGAAGTCCTTTCCAAGGATGTTGCAGACAATAGGTTTATGTGGGTTCAGGGAGGGACTGATCAAACATGAGGCAGAAAGGTTCACTACAGGCTTGGAAAAGAGTTTCCATATGTGTGGGAAACTGCTTGAGCTGAAAATACTAAGCAGCTAGGAAAGTATTAAGGAGAAGTGTCAGACACACTTTCTCAGTGTTTTCTCTTCCCTAGATATGCCCCAACAGGCACTAAAAACAAAAGACAAGGGACCCTCAATCTGACCGTTCCGTTCATAACAGAACAGAAATTTGTCCAGCTCCAGTGGTTTTTTTTTTGTGCCACAGCTCCTGTTCCCTCTTCTGCTTTACAGAACAAAAACCAACAACATACTGGTGTCTGTACAGCCTGATAGGCACCAGGACCAAGTCAGGCTAAAAACGCTGCCCTAAACCAGCAGCTAACCACACTGTTTTTCTTCAGAAGTGAGAGACGGAAAGTAGAAATAAAAAGACACAGAACTGCTACTGCTCATGTGTGCTCCACCGCACCAACAAGCACAGTCCTAAGCAAGGAACCGCTGTGCTGAAGCAACCTCCACACAATAGAGCTGTACAGATCTCTCTGCTCTTTCTCGAGGATCCAAAGACAACGAAGGAAAGCAAGGCAGCAATCTTGAATTCAACATGTCAGCTCTGTAACACCAGACCAACATTTTTTAACAGACAGCAGAGCAAAAATGGTTTAAAGCCACCAGATTTGGCTATGCTGCCTTAACCACTCAAGCAAAAAACTGGAATTCTTTTGATTGTATGGTCTTCTCAGGCCCCAGCCACCAATTTCTATAATCTTCTGGCAAGAGATTTTAATGGTAACTTGAGCCAAGGGATGAAGTCTAAACCAAGGACAGGCTACAGCCACACTTTAATTAATGGTTTGAATAAAAACCTCAGCATGGATAAAAAAGGTCATTCTGACATGGGCTGAGGACACATCTTTACTATGAAAGGATACAACTTCAGTGGACTACCAGCTCTTATGTTAAATATATTTTATGCTATGCATATCTCATTATTGAATTATTTGTTGAACCAGTCTTTTTGAAAGCTAAATATCTTATTTATGTACCTAAATAAGGATTTCCAAAG
Organism: Melanocharis versteri; assembly: GCA_013397845.1. NCBI lineage: Eukaryota > Metazoa > Chordata > Aves > Passeriformes > Melanocharitidae > Melanocharis > Melanocharis versteri. Next base: position 78,481 of record VZTG01001117.1, read on the forward strand.
GAAGCTCTCAAGAACCCTCATGCTAGTAAAAGAATATTTTTTGAAACGGTTGAATTATCAATTACCACATTTCAGTTTTGTTTCATCCTTCTAAAAATCTTCACTGCACTAAGGGGAAAAAAAAAATCAAGGACTTCTATTTGGAAAGCTCCACACAGTATTTCACAACAGCCCTGCAATTACTTCTGAGAAATCAAATTTTAAAGGTTTTGGCCTGGTATGTTATTTGAATGGGAAGAGGCTGACAAAGCTAACAAAGTGAAATCAACCTCCTGTTACTCTTCCAAAAGAGGTTACAGTGAAGATACTGCTATTAGCAAAATCTGGGAGTAATATTACTGCAGTGACTATGGAAATTACAGTAAAGTGTGAACAGACAATTCGTCCATAATCTCACCACAGAACATTGCTATCTGCTTGAGAAAAAAAAGGCTCAAAATGCTCTTCAGCATCTCTAAAGAACTCTACAAGACTGAACGATTATGCACTGGAAAGTGTTTCCTTAGGAATGAGGAAAGTTTTGGCACGCACTCTGCAACGTCACTATAAATTAAACCTCTGTGCTGCAGCTGTCCAAGGCTTTGTACTCGGTCCCTGACACAACACGTTGCCTCAGGCTGCTTGCTGAATGCCTGCCCAGCCACTGAACTGGTTTTATTGTGCTCCCCCTCGTACAACCGGGCTGTTAGGCTCACTACAGCCTGGCCATCCCCAATGCCACATTCTTTTAGGCAAATGCTGGTGATTGAACAAGGCATCAAACCTTGGGCCAAGGCTTTGTGGTTGCTGGATGGTTACCTGCAGCCTCCACGGCATATTAAAAAGAGCTTCTACTCAACAGCTTTTCACACTGTAAATTAAAAGGAAGAATCAACATCAGGTAGAAACGAGGAAAGGAGGATTCCACCATTTCCCAATTTAGTTTTGTTTTGGTATATTGTTTCGGTGTGGGTTTTGGGTTGTTGTTTGTTTTGTTTTGTTTTGTTTTGTTTTTTTTGAGGGGTTTGTTTTCAGTTTGTGCGGGGTTTTTTGTTTGTTTGGGGTTTTTTAGTTAGCTTGTTTTTGTTTTGCTTTTTTTTTAATGAAGGCAGCAAACATTCTGGCAAATGAGAAACATTCTGAGAATATTACATTATTTGGAAATAGAGAGGTTTTAGATTAATATTGAGCTTCATGGGTAGCTACCCACTTCCTTAGCTTTGTTTTATTTTAGAATGCGTCATTCTTTTATTTCTATGCCGATGCAAAAAGTTTTCCAAACATTTAATGTCAGACAGGAAAACTGAAGTGGAAAGTGGATGACAGCCAGTCTAACTGAGCTTTATCAACACAGTCCATACATCCTGACAGACTATACATGCTCTAAGTTACCTCAAGCTCTATAGCCAGTCATGCCACTGCTATTTGAAGAGATATCACAATTTTGCAAACAGAAACAATGGAATTTCAGTGTAAAGTCCAAAATAACATACTGTGTTGTTTATGATCCATATATTGTTTGCATGAGATGGGAACACAATAAAAAAAGCAATAAAGATAATCCTTGCATGTAAGTAGAACTAGAAAAGTTAGGTGCTGTAGTGCAACATTTTTATTGCTTTTAAGCCATCAAAAATGGTTATGTTTAAGAAGTATATCATTAGCCTGAAAAACTCCAGGCTTCATTATGTATTGTTCTGTCTGCATATGCACCTCCCACCAAACCAAGCCGATACTGCTTTTCAGTTGGCTGAAAGAGCAATCACTGTGGAGACGAGCACGGAAAAGATTTATTCTCAACCCAAGAAGTTAACCACATTTCAAGACATGGTCTCTTCTGACCTTGGCAGCTTGGGAGTGAATTCTGAACACTTTCAGAGAGGTGGCAGAGCCTGTCTCACATGGATGATCTCTACAGAAAACACTGGACCAAAAACAGAGAGCTAATTACTTGCGCTCAAAAAAACCCCTGATGTTTCTTGCTAGTGCACCAAGGCAGCCACTACCAGCACTTATTTTAGATACAGCTACTGAGTTATGTCAGGAAAAGCCTGGTTACCTTGGAGATCACTCCCAGACAGCTCAGGCAGAACTCACAACATGTATTTTACCGAAATTTTTCTCTCTTTTGTATAGTCAGTCAATTTCTACGTGCTTGAGCTAAACACAAGGACACCAAACAAAAGAATCACCAAAATAGTTCACACTTCACCTACTCTCCCAGCATAGGTAGAATTTCAACAAGAAGTAAAGGAGAAAATAATTGTGTCCAGATCCTACCATACAGGTGAGTAGAAACGCCATGGTGTGATAGAAAGCTTCTGTACACAGAGGGGGTTTTGTTTGTTTGCTTTTGTTAGGGATTGTACAGGCAGCAAGTAGGTATCACACTAAAATTATTCACTTAAGTAGGCTTTCTTTCCACCAAATGTAGAAAATATACCAACTGTTTTAATATAATCTCTGGGAAGGAGAATTGGTATTTTGGGACACACGCTGGAACAAATATTCATGTTTACTTTTAAAATAACAGAACAGCAGACTCATCTTGAAATTGCCCCTTCTAAACTGAGCCTAAAATCATTTGTATCTGGGAAACAAACTGTGGAGCTCTGCAATAAACACAGTCACAGAAGAACTGGAAGGATCTATGAAAGCAAGAGTTCAACACATCTGTGACGATGCACAGTATTAAAGAATACTTTTGTTCCGTTTCTGAAGACAGCATAAAAGGGCATTTCTTGCACCAACAGCTGAAAAAAAAAAGGCAAAGAATCCATTCAAATAGTACCATTGTATTTGATTTGCATGGCTAGGCATTACAGCTTCCTTAACTGTTTAGGTGGGAGGAAGGAGAGCATTATCCAGCGACCTTTTCCACAGTCAGCCAGACTGAGCTGTATGTTCTGTATTTACCTGTGTTCCACACAGCTGGGTCAGCTGGTCTTCGACCAGGTAAAAAGATTAACTCTTTGCAAACTATTCACTTCACCGTAAATCTATGCACAGACAGGGGAAAGGGAAAGTTTACAACCACTCAATTAAAAAGGAAAAAAGCACACGTATGTATTTTGAAACTGTCATAGGGAATTTGAACCCAATTTTCACCCATTATTAAGGAACATGTACATCTCAGGGATAATCAATAAGCCAGACTAACATGGTCAACAAAAGCTACGGGCTGGCCACAGCAAGGAAAATACCATTTGTTTAGAATTCACAGCATTGAATTTCCTCCTATTTTAGCACTTTTGAACAGACACATGTACCCATATTTAAGTTTCTGCCTTTTCTCATGGCATCTGTGCAGCTCACCTACTCACATCAAAACATATGCAATACTTGCACAATTTTTCTTTTTTAGGAAGAGGAATGTTTATCACCAAATTGTCAGAAGCGAACTCCTGCATAAATCAGGCTCTAGGAAAACAGACAGCTCCATTGCCTCGCTTTAATTCTGTGCACAGTGCTGTCAAAGGGGAGTCCTAGATCCTTTCAGCAGAGACATGTTCCCTATTATGTCAGCACATGTAACACCCTCCTGCTCCGTGAGACTGCCTAAGGAGCCACGACTGATCCGTGCCGTCTCCGCTGCCCTACTGACACACAGCACTCAGGCAGTGGATATGCTTTTGCAAAGGACTGACTTGACATTCCTCTTCTCCCGGGAAGTCAAGCAGACATTTACAGGACTCTACAAAAGTCAATCCACCACCACAGTTTAAGCTCCTCAGCTACTTGCTCCTAACTTTGCTCTCAGACTCTCCATCCTTATCAGTTTTATTAGAAGTACAGCAGAATCGATACCTTAATTACCACTGCAGCTACCTCTCATGCCGCTCGGTCCCTGAGCTACAAAAATCCGCAACCCCACCACATCGGCAAGAACTTATCTCCCACTAAGCAAACCTCTCATCTTCTGCTTGGAGCAGAGCCAGGTGAGCAGTGAGCAACAGATACATCAAGAGCCGAAATTAACCAGCCCAACAGCATGCACACAACTTGCAGACAACATGTTTTACAAGGCGTGAAGAATGTCAAGTGTTTTCAAAGGCAAACACTGGTTGCAGAAGGTTCCCCTTCCTACAGGCCAAACTATCAAGGCTAAGCAAGACAGTCAGTTATCTTTGCATATTATGCATAATTACAGACCTATTTTTAGACTTGAAAGGTGTATTTTCCCTCCACCATCTAACCACTGTGAAGTTGTACACAAAAATAAGATGCCTTTTTACTCATGACTTACATTCCAAACCTCAAACAGGCATCAAGTTCTTCTCAAGATAAAAATCGTTTTAAAATTCTTTCTGGTTTTAATTTCTTTTGGTGAGAATGCTCTGAAGAACAGAGGGTTGGGAATGGAACATATTTCTGTTCATACTTTCTGAGTTAGCGTTTCCCCCTCACCCCGAACTTTCACCTCCTTGCAGACGTTCATGCCTGTTGAAAATTAAAATGTCTGCATTGCAGGATAGGCCATTATAATTCAACACATGCTGTTTTGGAGGAGAAAAAGCATGTTTTTGAAATAGCTCTGTTACAGGTCAGGAATGTAAAGCAGAGTTCATATTTCAGATGACAATGGGAACCAGAGCTTTTCCTTGCAAACCCAACCCAGATTACAAGCAATAAAGAAAAAAGAAATCTGTGCAGTAAGGTCTTTGCAGGGTCCTGCATCAGGCATTTAAGTATATTAATGAAGAGGCCACTGACTGCTTGTGTTTTACAAAGGGCACTGCAAACTCCTGTTTTTACCACTGCATGCAAGTTTTCAAGATTTGCTTTTCGAACATACTTTCCTGCTGCAGTCTTTGCTCTGCCACAGATGACTCAATGGGCAATCACTTGCTCTGTATCCTTCCAGAGAGCATCCCAGGCTCACATAACAACTGGACTATTGAAACACCACAAGCAGAAACAGTACAGCACAAATGAAATGGTATCACAACTACGTATTATATTCCTCAAAGCTATGAAGATTGTGGTTTGATGCATTTCACTACAAGTCCCAACAACTCCCCACAGAAGAGGGCAAGATCTCATTGTCTCAATAACTTAATCCCACAACTCTTTCAATTCATCTACTCGAAACAATCCCTTTTTGCACTCAGATTCATGTGTGTGCTTAAGAGAGAAAGATTATGGAAGTCATTACTCTGTGCAATATCAGTGTCAATTACCCGACAATAGACCATCTTGCTTGCTGGTCTCAGAAGACAGAGGGGAAGCCAAGCAGAGCCAAATAAGACCATGAAGAGTTAGTTCTCGCAAAAAGAGCATCTGTGGAGCAGCTCCCAAGCTCCACAGAACCTGTGTTTCAGAATTTGTCCACTCCTCACCTGTGTTTTGTCTGAGATGCAAGAATCCGTCAGACAGATTTGCTATCACAGTAACACATTTTGATTGTTCACTAGGCTACAGCACCTTGCCCAGGTAACAGGCTCATGGGAGAGCGCCTGAGAAAGCCAGGGGAAATGCTGTATGTATCTCCCATACAGAAGATGCAGGGTCTGCATGAAAATTTTTTAACGACTGCCAGTTTTTAGGCAGCACCTCCTGAAATAAGGCATCTCAATAGCTTCCTCCCCAAAAACCTCTGCTACCCTGACAGAATGGAGGAGGCAGCAACCTGGACAGAGTAGGCACCAGGCAGACAGCATTCCTGCACGTGCATCTTCAGACACGTAAGAGTTAATAACTTCTGACGGGTGAAGCTAGAAAATTTATATCACACAACAAAGCACATTATGATAACGACAAAATACCTTATTCTCTTCCATTTCTTGTCTGAATCAAAAGTGTAAAAGTAGTAAGAAACAGGATGCAAGTTGTATCCTTTAAGTCCTCAAAACAATGACAGTGACAGAATATGTCTCTTCTTTGACAAGAGGTTACACCTATCAGCATAACATGCATGATCCTATCAACATAACATACACGATATCAAGCAGGCAAAAAAGTATTGTAATGTCACAAAAGGCAGAGGTCTACTTATTTTATTAAAAACAGTGCAGGCAGATGTGTGTCAGAGTTCAATTTGTCCTAACATTTCCATCAGGGTTGAAAGTGCCATTGCACAAAGCACTAGAGAAAAAAATCTACCCCTAATTATTCTCAAATTGCAAGTATAGCCAGACGCTTGATGAAATAAAGACAATCTCCAGAATAGCCACCTTAAATAGCTTTATTAAACAAGTTCAATGCAACCCTATTTCATAATTCCAACTATTTTACAGAGTTGAATCAGATCTCCTAACAAGTTTATTTAGCACAGGAAGAAATCACATCCCTACGCTTGAATATAAACTGTCAGCTTTAGAAACAGGTACCAGCTGGTAGCTTTCTGTTAGCACTACTTTGTGACCAAGAGAAACCTTCAGCCCTTGATAAAGCTGGTTTTAGCAAACTCAGCAATACAGGTTTCAGTGTCCTATTCTTGTTCCAGAATTGCTTCTCTAGAAATAAATTTAATTTGGTGCCATTTCCCTCCCCTCCCCACTCCCTCAGACATATATGCAATAATTCTCTACCAGTATACCTACTCCAAGATTACCAAAAGCTAGAAAGCAGTCTCCAAGATAAATAAGCTCATGCAAGTTTCATGAAAAACTGACTATATTTACAAGAATAATACTGTGCTTCCACCAAAGGCTGCAGCATGAGCTTAGCTGTTGTGTTCGGTCTGTTAAATGCCAAACAGCTACCTGCACTACCTGCTTTAGTAACCTGGAACAGCCCCAGCAGACACTGTGTGACACCTGGCAGGCACACAGGGGACTCTGGAGAGAGTGATGGGAGAGAGCTGCCTCTGCACAGATGTCAGAGAAAGAGCAAAAAAGGCAGACGCTGAAGGCCAGAGTGGGGAAACCACAGGTAGTGTGATAAATTGGAGGAGAACAAAACAACCATGCAGAGAGGCCATGCTTCACAAGTTCTGCTTCTCACAAAGGACCTCATGAAATCTAAGGAATCTGATTCTGCCCAAGAAACACTGTGAATGCCCTCAAGATGTTTGCTAAATGGGTCGCTTTACTTTCTTACAGCTTCTGCAGGGTATGTGGTCATAGCTGCAACATAAATCAGGGAGACCTTTTTTGCTTGGAAAAGAGGTTTAAATTGGAGGATCAAGAAGGAAGGTAAGAGAGATCACAAAGAGAATGTGTTCGGCACTCTTTAACACCAAAGGCAGCAACTCCAACCCTCACCTTGTATACAAAAAAAAATTAGCTTATTAACTCCCTTGAAAGCACTCTCTGTATCGAGTCACTGGGGAGGGAAAACTGCATGAACCCTACACTGCTTTCCACTACTGAAAATAAGATTCTCTGTCATTCTTATCACCCAAAATTACATTCTCCTCAAAACTGCTGTGCATGGCAGCCCTGACAAGCCCACATACTAAAAGACTGAGACAGTCAAGCATTAAGTAAGAGAACACAAATTAACATCAACTGCCGATTTTCCCCACCACTGCTTTCTTGTAACAAAGACTAAAGGCATTGTAATTAACTTTCCTCATGAAATGCTATGCTCTAAAGTTGGACCTAATTAGATGCAATGTAACTCTTGCCAGAAACAGATAATGTGTGTCTTTCACCGACTTGGGTGATTGGAATTTATTAATGTTCGGCATGTCTGCATAGCACAAATCATGTTTTACCCACTGCTCCACAAACAAGCACACTGTCTCTTTTAAGGTACAATCATCTGCATTTGGTACCTTATAAGTGGGAAATGTGGCTTTCATTTTAGAACGAAACCTCGCAGAAGAAGAACCCCTCAAACTGGAAAGGCAAGAAGGGAAGACAAAAATAACAGCACTAAGCATAGCAAGATCCTGGCCCAGTACGAGCTTTCCGTGGTACAGACAGACACACAATAAGCTTGCAGGGAACAGCAAAGGGATATGGAAAGAGGGAAGAAGGCACAGCTCAGCAGCGATGCTTTTCATTATAGCAGTAACAACAACTAAGATCTACTGGTAAGCACAGTGCCTCAAGGGCAGTGTGAAAAAGCCACATGAAGAAATGCCAAAAAGATCCTCAAAGCTGCAGGAGGACAATGGAGGCCCAGGCCGATGGTAACTCACTCCCAAGTTGGTGTCTTCTGAAGTTAGTTTAGCTTGAAATACTTTTGAACTCCACCCACTATCAGCCGAAGAGAAAACAAGGAACAGAACATGGATGATGATGATTCATGTCAGTGCAAGCTTCTATTTTTCTATTTCAAATACAACTCAGGCTCCATGTCAATAGACATACTCTCTTTTCCTCTAGTTTTTCTGTTTGTTTTGCTTCCAGCCAAGAACTTTTCTCCAGGGCTCAGCAACGGTAGGCAATCTCAAATGTCTTAAACCATTCTCCCACAAAGGGAGACTGAAGTGACCCCTCCACCCATGCAGAAAGCAAGTAGGGTTAAAGATCCAGCAAGGGTCTCAAGCTGACTTTGCCAGAGTACTCCTGAAGGAGAAGGAAAAACGGTAGGCTGTCTCTTCTGTTGGTGTCTTCCCCTACCAAAAGAGCCAAGGAACAAACAGAAAACTGACTAGAAATGCAGGGTGAGGAAGGGGTGTAATACCAGAAGTTCTATAATTTTGAGTCTTCCCTTACAACCCCAAACTGCAACAAATCACACATTTGATAAGGGTTAATTGCATGGAAAAACCAATTAAGTCTAGAATTACAAGTGTCAGAAAGACTAGAGAAGACCTTCGAACTCCATTATAAGGCCCATGTTTAATAAGTTACAGTATTCAACAACCACAGTTTTGATCTCATGTAGCAGGCACTCAGCCCAAGTCGTAGATTCCTAGCATACTACATGCCTTCTACACAACCATTCAGTGTTAATTATTGTTGTGGGTGATGGATTTTATAACCACAGCTCTCAGTCCTCTTTAATAATTACTGTTGTGCAAATATTTCTGACTTCTGTAAACACTGTTACAAGAGATCACCTAAGCCTGGTGGTCAGCAAAGCTGCTGAACCCTGGGAAGCCAAATCACTGTGTCCAGAATCTACAACTGCATATTCCTAACAGGACAGGAGCTAGAGATTAGTTAAACTCCTGATCTTGTACCAACACTACTGGTCAGCTTATCTAGTTTTGTCATACTTCAGACATCCTGGGTTGATATCCAAGTTTGAAAGAGCCCAGGATAATGCCTAACGTGCCTATTTAAGGACATTTTAAGATAAGCAGTAGGTTAGTTTTGGAACTTATGCTTAACATGCATGTGTTTCAAACTACTCCTGAAGAGACAAGACTATAAAAAAATCCACATCACATACACTCTGTGAAGGAATTCAGCACATTTCTGGTCCAGCCTTGCATGTTCACTGTGGCAGCACTCTGGCAAACACTGTGAACGTTTTCAAGATTTGCCCTATTAACCAATCACCAAATGCAGCCCTAGAATCAGCCAGGTCAGGTACGAAAAGATCTATGAGCTTTTAGACCAGAAACCAGGTGTTAGGAGAGCCTTCAGTACATCTGTTCAAAGCCTCAGAAAGCGGTGACTTACTCCAGAGCAAGCAATCTTCCCCACAGAGGAAGGGACCTGCACCACCTACGAACAGCAGGAAGCCCAAGTTCATGCTTGGTACAGATCACTGCATCTCCACAAAACACGTTACTTCCCCCGCAGCTCTCGGAAATACCTACTTCCAAAATTTCTTTTCTGCAAGGTGTTCCCCTTCGTGTTGCTTAACTGGATATTCTACATGACAAGCAAAACCAGCAAAGAAATATAAACGGTCTTAAACATTTCAATTAGTGTATGATACAGAAACACTCAAGCCTGGGTCTTGGGTTTTGATGGTTTTTTTTGTTTTATTTCAGATTTGGCATTTTTTGGGGATGGGGAGTTGACAGTTTGTAAGAGCATAGATTTGGCAATATGTAAGTTTCTTTCAAATTTCTGTACTTAGACTTGAAGACAAAAAAAAAAGGCTGCTTTGAAGAAAACCTATCTAGAAACAGAATTAGAATTCAAGAAATAAAGTCAATAAATGGGGATAGTACTGCATAAATTCACATGTGAACAATGGCAATAATTGGAAATTGTGATGAATATTCTTCTCACATTAACAGTGTTAATAAGATAGCACACCTACCACTCCTAACAGATCAGAAATGCCTATAGCAAGATCTGTTTCACCACACTTTGTCTGCATACAGTTGTATTTAGAACCCAGTCAGCTTTCTTCTCTAAAATGCAGGCAAAGGAACTTTGGATGATGTAACTTAAGAACACACTGAAACCTGCCCCTATACTCAACCCAGAAATGCTCACAGCAGCTGAAGCATGCAATGTGAAATAAAGCTGGTTAAGAGAAGGCAAGGGAATTGGTTAGGGAATAGGGACTTCTTGGCATTCCTTTAAACCATTTCCTGTTCACCCTTGAGGAGTGTAATATAACCCTAAGAAAATATATCTGACCTCACTCCTTTCAGCTGCATTAAAAAGGTTTTAAAAGCAATTTAAATATCAGATTGCACATTCATAAACAACAGAAAAGAAAGAGGTTACACATATTATTGCCTTCATCTTCCACTAAGACAAGTTGGGGGAGTTTTTCTTGGTTTTGTTATTTTTTTTTAAATTTAATGAGAACTTCTGATTTTCCCTGGGAGACAAGGTCAACAGACTAGGGCACTTCCTGTCTGCAGCAATGTCGTGTGCTTATGCAGACATGAGTCTTCTGACAAACAACTGATTTATTTCAAAGAGGGGGTCATTACAATCATGGCATATAGCAAGATCACATTCTTTCCTACTTGTTTTGCTTAATCACTATGGATTTCTCAAACATACTTGAAAAGAAGATGCATTTCAGCTGTGTGTGAAAACTGACAATTCATCCAAAATCCCACACACACACTGAAAACAGGAGGAGGAGACATGTTCTAGGTCAGAGCACGATCATGCATAGACAAAAACTGCAAGTAATCCTACAACAGAACTACTAAAACGCAAAAGATGTGGTCCTACAAAGTCCTTAGCACCTTGGAACCGTAGACATAGGTCTCAACTTCTCAGAAAAGATCATTAAAGGAGACCATCATCAGAGCCATTTACAGCTTCTATATTTAAAGTCACCGATCTGAATCTTACTGATGGAACCCTCATGCAGTCCCATTACACACATTTGGGACAAACTCAAGTGCCCTGCAAAACAGGTCTGATCTCCAGCAGTGTGCAACACTAACTACCCACTGATTTTAAACAGGGGGAGACTCATGAGACAGAGGTTTACAACCACAGCCAGCCGACACACCAGAGTCAGAGCAGTCTGACGAGACCCAAGCTTTGTAGAACTCAGAAAGTTTTTTGTCTGGGTATGGTAGAAGCTGCTAGTCTCTCCTTAAAGAGAATTTACACAGTCCCCATGTTACCACAGTATTTGAGCACTGCAGACTTCCTATTCCATCCACAACAATCACCCCATTTAAACATTTTTCCACACCTCTCCCTTATTTCTAAGGTGTGAAAGTGGGATAATAAGCCACTGCACAAGGCTGCAAAAAATTGCATTGAAAGATGAGGTGTTGAGCCTTTTTTCCAATCTCCTGACCTTTCCTTCCTTTACTGCACTGCATTGGCAGTCCTCATGATTTTCAACTAGCAGCTTAAACAAGTTCCAATGGCAAGATTTACAGTATCCATCCCACCCCTCCCCCCCAAAATGACATTGTACTAAGTTTGTTTACAGCCACCTTCAGTGCATGTACCACGTACAAGGTTGTTTTTCTTATGCCAAAGTATGTAATTTTCTAATTGTGTTTGCTGTGTGGACAGAGTCGAAACAATCCTACATTCATAAAACTGAAGATACTGAGCACTGCTGAGGAATTTACAGGCCAGTGGAGAGTGGGAGGAAGGGAACCAAACATGAGAAAAACTATCAGTGTTTAAAACAGAAACATAAATTTAAGAAAACTAAAATTCTGCCCCAGCCACAGTTATTAAACCTATGGGAGTTACCCAGGAGACAGCAGAGGAAAATGACTGGAAGAATTGCTACTGCCAGAGAGCAGGAAGAAATTTGTCATTAAGTAATATTTATGTACAATTTCTAGATAGCACATTTTTTCTTGTTAGCTTATAGGCAGACACAACCACAGCCACCACTGCAGAGAACAGGCAACTTAGCATTTCAAGAATAAATCATAAAGTGATTGATCTTCACCTAAAAGTATCATGATACTTTGGGTTTGGAAGTGGGAGGAAGCAGATTATAAATCTAAATTCCAGGCATGGAAACTCCCTTGTATGGAGTTCCAGGGCATAATAATTACATTCTTATTCTAGCAGAAGGAAAACACTAGAAATGAGAAGTACATTTCAGCTAGAAGTTAATTTGTTAAACTTGCCTTCCTGGTCTCTGAAAAACACTTACTTCATGTTCTTCCATTTTGCATCAGAAATTCTCAAATTGGACTAGGTGCCTTCCTTTCAACACTGCACGGCTAAATGACATAGATACTGTGTATTTTACAGGGTGAAACAGCAGCCAAAATTATGCAAAGATACAGTGAATGAGAAGAGTCTGGACACAAGCTTCTACGACCAGAGGAGGGTCCCACATTCCCCCAGCCAGCGTAAATTAAAAGAAGAAAATAATAAAGAAACTTTGGTGTTTACCACCTCATGTTTAATGACTGAGCAAGCATCCACATCCAGAAAAGAGAAAAAACCATACCATACATTATCCCAAAATCCCAAGCAATTTAACAGAAACCAGTGGTCACTCTTCAACAGAAGAAACTTACCTCTAGCCACTTTCCCCACACACTGCTCATGTTTGTCCCATCCCATTCACTGCATCACAGTTTAGACAGCAATATAAATTAATGTAAATTACGTGTTTTCCTTAAATGACTCACTAAGGAAAGCAAAAACATAAAAACCAGCAGCTTACATCTGACCTCATGCATCTTACCATCATCGGAGTAAACGGAGATAGCTGCAGTGCATCACCACTCGAAACTTTCAAGAATTTTTTGCTGTGACATTGATCTGAGCTAATGGTCCTCACAAACACATGGAAACACAACCTTCCTCCTGAGTGCACAACATGCTAAATAACCAGCCCAGCAATCCAGCTGAAGCGAGACCTGGCTTGCACACAAGGAACCTACACTATGAGAAACAAAACCAAAACACACTGAGCAACTCTGAGTTTACAAGCAAACAACATATGCATTAAGAAGTGCTATCCACTGCTGGAAAAAAACTGCTGCCCAACATGAAGCCTAGGGCAGCTTCTTGCTGTGCAGCACTTCACATGCACAGCCCTATTTGCAACACCAGGGCTGCAGGGATGCACACCTGCTGCCTGCTGCATTTATCACACTTTGACACAGGACTGGAGACAGCTGTGAGACAAATCCGGCAAAATTAGACAGCAACAGGCTGTTTATACCAAGTGGGACAGGAATACAACTGGGTGGTCAAAAAGAAATCCACAAAAATCCCATCCTTAAGCATGCTATTACTGTGCTAGCAATACACTCCTAGACAGCTTGAACTTGCAGTCCTTCACAACAATGTAAGCCATAAGCACAGGGCATACTGCTCAGGTTCCCTTAGCCACAATGAGGGAATTAAAGTAAAGTGTCCTGCTTCTTCCCCAGATAAGCACATTGAAATAATGTGATCAACACACAGCCTCTTCCAAAATCCTACTCCCTAAACTGGAGACACATGGCTTTGATGGACTGTTTGGTGGATAACAAACATCAGTGTCTCAATGTCCAGGTGGAAATCAGTGACGAGTGATCTGTGGAAACTTCATGAAGTTCAGAAGGACAAGCGCTGGTGCTGCACCAGGGTCAGGACAACCCCTGCTATCAGCACAGGCTGGGCATGAACAGAGCCAGAGCAGCCCTGCCCAGCAGGACTTGGGGGTGCTGGTGGGTGAGAGGCTGGACATGCCCCGGCCCTGGCACTCACAGCCCAGAGAGCCAAACGTGTCCTGGGCTGCATCCAGAGCCCCGTGGGCAGCAGGGGAGGGAGGGGATTCTGCCCCTCTGCTCCGCTCTGGTGAGACCCACCTGGAGCCCTGCATCCAGCTCTGGGGTCCCAGCACAGGAGGGACAGGGACCTGCTGGAGATCAAAGGGCTGGAGCACCTCTCCTTTAAAGACAAGCTGAGAGAGATGGAGTTGCTCAGCCTGGAGAATAGAAGGCTCCAGAACAGTTTATTTTGGCCTTTTCATACTTTAAAGGGGGCTAGTAAGGAACAATGGAGAAGGACTTTTTCTCCAGACCTGTGGCAATAAGACAAAGGGTAATGGCTTGAAAATAAAAGAAGGTAGATTGAAATTAGATGTAATGGGTTGCCATTGCTCCTGTCAAACGGAATCACATCATACCATAAGCAATCACCCCCCAAAGAAAAAAGAAGCTGGAGGAACAGAACAAAAACTCAACCTCCTCTAGACCCCAAAAAGAAGCCACTGTTGGATAACCCGTCAAACTGAGCATCTTCAATATCCAAGAGTATTTTTATGCTACATTGAAGGGAAATCTGTCCCTCACTGGAGCCCACCACATGTATCCACAGAGCCAGCATTTTGGTTTTCGTTCTTGATTCAATGCTCAGCCAAGCAGACTGAAGTCTTTCTTCTGACTTCAAAGGGCCCTGTTTCAGGCTCTGGATAAGCAGACAGGTTACCCAAGTTTGCAAGATTCCTAAGAAGTTTCCACCACACACAGCAAAGAAGCAAAGATGAAAGAGAAGAGGTATGCACCCCTGAACTGAGCCACACAGGTATGTCAGGCGCAAAAAAATGCATCGCTAACCACATCATTTGCAAAGTTATGGAAATACCTTTGCTTCTATCACTGCAATCAAGTCAATGCAAGTGTTCTGGACAGTCAGCTGTGTATTTCATCTGAGACATACACATGCAGGATATTTGGGGAATGAGAGTCCTCAGCCAGCTATACTGGAGTAAATTTAGCTGGTTTCAGATTATGTTTTGCTAATTATGGTACGCCACCTCCCAAAATCCAAAGAGCAGAAAGTAGCACTAGTGTCATGTGGAATAAGAACACCAGTTAAAGAGTTTTCTACCCCAAAATCCTTCAAGGTAAATACGGAGTGCACATAACAACCTAATTACAGGAAGAGATAGTACCTGTGGTAACAATAAAAGCGAATATAAACTGTGAGTCTAAGAAATTAAGACATCTTGAAGCTGTAGCTAAAAGATATGCCATTGTGACTGCTTTTGCCAGCACAATGTTAGCAGTATTTTTAAAAGCTTAAGGCTGCAGCTTTGTCCAGATCACTTAGGTCTTGAAGTAAGAAAAATAGCTCATTAAACAGGTTTTCAGATGTCAGAACAACTACACAAGTCCACACTTCTCATTTCCTGGAACGAATGGCCACTGACACCATGATTCTACTCTATGCTTTAGCTTCACAAATATTCAGAACATGTATGAGACGTATATGCAACACGCCTCAAGTGTGACAATGTGCAAGGAAGAAAAAAAGGGCTTGACATGTCCCTAATGCTGCATACTTGCCTGGACTACACACAATCAGAACAGCTTTTTGAAGAACAGCACTAGAAAGCATTGCTGGAATAAGGTAGATAACACACCTCTTCTGGTCTGAGTAACTCCTCAGCACTTGTTGTCTGCTTGTATCACTCAGAGTCTACCAAAATACAAGCACGGAGTGAAAAGGCTCAAATCTCCACTAAAATAAAGTGTATGGGTGTTATATTCACTAGATAATATTACAGCAGATATTCACGGCAAATTGTCTTTACTAATAACAAAAAAACAAGACAAAAGCCTCCAAACACAAAGACTGGGCCACTCCTTCAAATCCTCTCCTTTACATGAGTTTTAACAGACAACTTCAACAGCTGGACATATCAGATCAGGCACGAGCAGTGCCAGAAAGGAAGAGGGGATATAGTGTACCACAGTAAGGACACACAGACTGCTCATTTATAATTTTTAAATTTATTTTACTTCACATTTAAATCTTACTAAAGACAAACAAATAAATGAAAAAAATTACAAATTCTTTTTTTCCAACTTTTCCAAACTCAGGCCTTTGAACTTTTGTGCTCTCTTTAAAGGGACACAAAAGAAATGTTTCTACACAAAAAGATTCCTTTCTTGTTACCAATAGATTTAAAAATACTAGTTTTCTCCAGTTTGTATATGCCAATTTGCCTTTCTTCTTCCTATTCACTCCCATTTCTTAACATTGTTTAAGGAAATAACCATGTGTTTATTCAAAGTAAACTAACCCAAACCCAGGTTTGTCTACTGTAATTCCAAACACCACAGCACAGTTCTCATTTAATGAATTCCCTTTCCTTTCTGTCTCAAACGTTTGGAGATGCTGCAGGTGGTTTACAGAATGTCTGTAAGTTATTCAGCCTTAAAGATTTTTTGTACTTTCCCATCTAGAGACAGATGATCAACAGGCAACCCACAGGAGCCCAGTTGCTTCTTCTCACAGAACAGTTACCAAAATAGTGACTCTGACTGATCAACTGTCCCTCCTTTCTCCCCCCTTTCAGACCTTCTTGCTTTCAGTTTTTCCATACCCTTATTTGTCAGTCGTCGCTTGTCTCCTCCATTACGTTTTCTGATCACCATTACATTAAAAGAGATGCTACACAACTTACGGGCTGATATTGGCCCCCTCACAGAGGGCTCCTGCACGCCAGAATTAGAGTTCACCTGAATAAGATAATTTTATAAGTACTCTGATGACATTCCTATTGTTAATAACAAAGAAAATACATTACTTGACGGCAAGAGGTTCACCCTGGACTGACTGGAACCAGCAGCAGGTCTTACTCTAACATACACAGAACATGTTTAATTTCTTTCCTGGACAAAGCAGACCTAGCTGAGTAGAGCAGAGCCTCATGCTGTCTAGAACTGGAGGCATGAAGCCAAACAGCAGAACATGGGGTGGAAGGTAAAACCCTTGACTGCTAACAGAAAGAGGGAGAATGAGGAACCACAGCACCTATTTCAAGAGGGAGAGAAGGTTCAATTTTCCATTCCCAAGAAGAAGTGGTTGAGGGCAATCTGTAGACTCCAGAGATCAAGCCATCCATCACACACTGTACAGTGGAATCAAAGATTACTACTGAAGAACACAGTAAACTGAGCAAAACCTACGGTCATGATGATGTGTTTCAGGCTGATTCAATCCAAGACACAATAAAAGCAGGACACTGAAATAAAAGCAAGCTTCAGTAGTTCAGCTTCTAAATAATTGTGTACAGTGGTCAAATAACACTGCCATTTCACTTTTGTGCCAGAGTGAACTTTGTATGTGGTGGGTTTTTCTCACAATTATCCTGAAAAAAAGTATCTATGTACAAAGCAGATACTGCCAATTTCAATGCCATGCTCCTTTTTAGGTTAATTGTAGCTTTCAGTGGACAGAGCAATTTAAGGGCTGTTTGGAGGAGATTCTGCTTTATTACTTTCCAAGTTGCCCCACCCAAGTTTTGTTCTCCCACACATTCAGCCCAGAGCACACAAGAACACAGATTTCAATTGAATGTATCTCAGCAATCTTTCCATTCCAGACCCCCAAGCAGCTCAGCTTTTTATACTCTAAAAACTGCCGAATGTAAACTCACTACTTCGAACATTTGGCATTAAAAAGAAATAACAAGCCTTAATTAGCATAATGTCTAAATTAAGACTGAGATTTTACACTACAACATACCTAACTGCCTCCTCATTTTGAGATTTATGGAACAATGATTACAGCAAAGGCCAAAAAGCAGAAATTTTCACTACAACTGCAAACTTCTCAACCCCCACATAACAGTACAATAAATAGGCATTTCCAGAAATACCAGAAGTTAAAGCTGGTAATTAGCATTGGGAAATCCCAGCCCATATTGGCTCTGCTTCTGACAATAGGTACCTTTTCTGCTGAACTGCACAGTCAATCTTCAATTTTAAAAGACTTTTCAATTTTAATTATTCAGTATTGGAGATATTTGGAAACAAATCCCAATTCTAATATTCTTGTCCATTTGACAAGACAGCAATTAGAAGAAAACTGGTCTGCTGTCAAATTGCAGTGCATGTTTTTCAGATGATCTTCAATACTTACAGAAAAGAGTCCTAAAACTTTTCAGGTTTTGCCTACAGACTTAGGACAGTGAAAACAATCCAAACCACCAGAGCCTTCACCCAATATGCCTTTTCTAGGGTAACCAAGAACATGGCTAAAAGCCAGTCTACCTGAACAAATCACTTACACACTTACATCATCCTAGGATCAAAGAGCTAGATACTTAAATGTGTGTAGGTGCCTGAAAATGTTGACGAGCATCTTGTCATATTTAAGAAACAGGCAAAACATGTTTAGACAGGCTTAATCTTCACACTTTTGAAAATACACTTTGCCACTGTTTTAGATTCTAGATGCTTTTGGAAGTCAGGCCACAAACTGACTAGTCACTACAGAAAACACTCCAATCTCAAATATTAGTGGCCTAACAAGACATCAGCAGCTGTATTTTTAATTGTAATTTTTAAAAATCTGCTTTTCTACGCAGAAACAATTAAGAACTTCTGTCTTACTGGGTAGAGACATTAATATTCCACTGTGTGAATAAACTATGGATTGTCTATAAACAAATTCAGCTCTGAAGTGATAGTTCCTGGTATTACTACAGCAACTTTTTCAAGCGTTACATGTGCCTCTAGCAACAATTAAAATGGTCTTCCTTTTAAGTGGTCAGCTTTTATGTGTTTAATGGTAGGTTTTGAGTTTGATAATGAGAAGCGAGAGATGAGGAGAGTGGAGAAAATACAGCTTCTCAGACAGAAGAGACTTGTTGCTTTGTCAAGACACGATTGTGGTTTCTGTTGTCTACACATTCTTTAAGTGTGCACATCCACTGCTTAGCTTCCAGTCTTGGCATTTGCTCCTACCCAGGCACCCTGTTCACAGATTCCCAGTCTACAAGCATCCTCCTGTGACTACACATCACGCTTTGACAATAGTCATTTGTGACAGAGCAATAAATCTCATTCCTTCTCTCCAAATACACATGTTCACATGGCAACAGTCACCCCCAGGAAGGATTTCACAGCGATTAAGTGTGTCAAGGACAAAGGATTCTCCAGTTAATGGGGCTGGCTTCACACACAATAAATCAGGTGAGATACAGGAATACAGCAAAAGCATGAAGTGAGAAGTCTCTCCCATCTAAGAGTCACACTGTCATCTCTCAGCTGTGGACTACATCAATCCTGCTAAATATTTAAATTAGCAGCCTTATTTACTTGTGTGCTCCTGCAACTCCTTTGCTGGCATGCCCACCCTCATGCTTTTGGTGCCAATATTCTCAGGGTGTGACCTGACAATGCAACTAAACCAAGCAACAACTGCAGAAGGAGATGTCCTGCTGTTCCTCCTACTTCCACCATTCCCCTCAGGGCTGAGCCTGCAGTAACACAGAGCAGAGAGTTACCCAGTTGACACTCACCCCACATAGTCATTTTCCATCACTTCTTGTCCTTGAGGGTCAGATATCCTCAAAATGAGAATAGTAGATGTGAAAAAAGAGGGAGCAGGGCCATCTCTTTCACAAGCATCAAGACCGGTGTCATTCGAGCACCAAAGCAAATGCCCTCTGGCAGGGACACCAAGAAAAACACTTGAATATCAGGAGTTATACTCATTTTCAATTCAGCCCCTGCAGGAAAGCCTAGAGAGCTTCAATACATCAGTGAAATTTCCTCTGTGGTCTTCATTCCAGCACAGAGTTTTATGTTATATCCTACTGCTGGAGAAGTGTTTGTAATTCCTACTTCTCATACACACTTTGAAGACTTCTTACTCTTCCCACTCATTTATTTTTTTATGCTAACAATGAGGTTGCAGACAAGGGTACTCTTCCTTACCTCAAGACATCTTCAGTTCTAAAATACAATACATTAAAAATTTCTTTTAGAGAGGCATGAGAAAAATACTCAGTCCATCCCTTCTGACTTTGCCCTCATCCCCAACCCAAGAGAAGCTACCCCATCTTATAAATTGAAATATAAATACAACCAACTAATTCCCATTAAAAAGACATCCTTTTTCTCTTCCTTAAAAACTGTAACTAAGAGCAGCTTCTGGAAACGGAAGAGAAGGATAATTTTCCTTGCTTATCTTGCACAAAATATAGGACAGCTCCTGTTGGTTGCCTTGAAATTACGCCCTTAAGGCTTGGCTTCAAAACAGAGGAAACCAGACTGCCATGGATTTAGACTGTTGTGCTCTTAGAGCTGCATATCTAAATTTTAGTTATCTGAAAAATCCTTTATGGTCAACCTTGTCTCCAGACAGTAGACAGCAGTGGTATCAAAACAGCAATTACCTTCAGACTGCCCTTGATTTTGGGGAGAGGCGCACACAAGTTATTAAGGCTAGATAAGTAAGGAATAAGTGAACCAATGCAATTTATGACAGTGGCTGGACTCCTACAGCAAGGTCTGATTTCATCACACACGTCACTTAGCCTTTGCTCCAGAGCAGCAGCCCAGCCAAGCAGCACAAAGGCGTGAATGAAGCCATCCCAACACATGGGCACACCTGACTTCCAAGTGTGTTCACGTATTAGCCAACGGACCACTATCATTACTCAAGCACATGCCTATTAAAAGTTTTAGTGGTGTGGGTGAACCCAAAATAGTAATTGCTGCTGCTCGTTGCAACAGGAGCAGCAACGTTTGACCACGGAACTCCAGCAGTTCTAAACTGAAAGGCAAGTTCAGTTAGATGGGACACCAGAAACTCATGATATTATTTTTATTTGTTGTGAAGTAGCACAAGACACTGGCTGACTCAGTCTGGTGACCAGCAAAACCAAATACTGCTTAAGTAGTGAAAAGTGTTTCCCTCTGCACCTAAAATTAGAACATTTCTGGAATAGTCTAGATATTCTAGAAAGCAAAGCTTGGTTTACATATTTAGCTTGTATCTAGAGGCAGTCTTTTAAGAAATACCTCTCACTAAACTAAAGGACCCACCAGTGCTGCTGCAAGGATGCCAATTAGGCAGCTGCACCAAATGCTAACCTACAGCTCAAAAGGCTTTCTGAACAGTAGCCAGCACATCTGAAGTTTACACCACAACAGTAACTCTACCTTCATCACTGCTACTGATGTGGACTACAGGCTGGCTAAAGACACATCACTCCAACGATGTGCCATGAGACCGCCTTTACATCAAAACACACACTGAGTGCACTGTGTAATTTTATTCCTGAACATCAAAGCTCCTTAAGATGCTCCATTTTCAAATCTAAGCATCTTCATTCAACATGGCTGCCCCAGGAGCCACACAAATCCAGCGATGGCAAAAAATACCTCACTTCTTTCAAAAGGGCACAAAAATTTAGGATGAAGAATGAAACACTACAGCCTTCACAGATCATGACGATTCCTCACAAATTCCACACAATATCTGGAAAGTCAATTAAACACAAACTCACCTATCTCACAGACTTCTTACTAGCAACACAAAAACCTGGAATGAGTAGTAGTAGGAACAGAAGCCAAGAACAGGACTTGACTACAGCAGTCCCACTGCTCCAAGGGAAGTATTGCTTACTATACACATCAAAGTTTGGGTCTCCACTGATACTTCTACAACAAGCAAGATGATGTGCAGCCTAACGTCTCTCTAAACGCTGTTCTGAAGATTTTCCTAAGAACCTCCACATTTATGTCTTCCTTCCTCACTGCTCCAGCCTCATATCCACCCCTCCTGTCACACTAGAACTGATAAACCACAGCTGCCCTAATTGCTCAGCTGGCTCCTGTATTCTTGCTGACAAAGAAACTCTGCCACAGACTGGGAGACGTTACGTTCAGTGCTCAAACACCACACTGATAAGAACAGTACTGGGCTTAGACAGAAATATGATTGGGTAGTAAAGTCCTTATGAGGCTTAATCCTAAACCTGGAACAAAGTTCCAATCTGGGCACCAGCACAATCTAACAGAAGTTCTGCAGACCCCACAGACATGTGTATGATTCAGCTATGGAGACCAAGGTAATAAAATACTGTTAATTTGCATAACAGATAATGGCTCTACAAATAGAAACAGCCTACTCCATACTGTACTCAGCTGTTGCCTTTGTGCTTGCAAAAAGGTTTTCTTCTCTGTAATTCATTAACCTACAAGCTTATCAAGGTGGGAGTGAAGAACTTGTTTCCAGCATGAAAACCAGCAGTCAAATACTGAGCAGAAATACTTACGTCACTCTTTCTGAACTTTGCTTTTAAGCTCTTCATGCTGATCACATTCAACCTTCCAAATCTTTGAGGAGCTTTTTATTCTTCTTCAATATCTAAAGAAAAAAGAAAGAAAGTAAGACCCCAACTTGATACCATTCAGTCCACCGGCAGACAAGTCAGAATTGAATTTGCATACCTCTATCACCCTTTGAGGATTTAGCCCTCAAGCCCTAAAAAACATTAACAGCCACCTAAGGAAAACTTTCTAACTGTTTCTCTAAACTTAGAAGTAAGCCTAAACCTGACCACTGAAGAACAGAACAAATGTTTACTGAAAACTCAGCTGTGTATCATGTTATACTAACTACCTCTCCACATATTTAGATCACCAATATGTTCATACATGAGCAGATATCTCTGACCACTGGCTATTTTACTATTATCATCAGGACAGCCACTTGTAAAGCAGCAAAATCATAATTAAGCATGCAAAGTCATTCACTAAAACGTCACCATCCTATCACCACGGGTCTGCACTGGGTAGCAGAAGTATCACCACTACCATACGCTCAAGTCTAACCACTAACCAAACTCAAAATTGTACTTAAACCATGCAAGACACATACTAGGACAGCTCAACACAATGCAGCAGACAGAAATGCCTGAGCAAGACAGAGGTTATTGCTGGAAGAATTGGTTTGGATTCTTCCCCATAAGGAACTGTACGTGTATTCTTAGGAGCCATAGCAGCTTGTAACTTGGCAGTGCACTATCACAGTCATGTTCCCCCTTCCTCCCTTTCACGTGAAGGAAAGCAGCAGTTGAACAGACATATAAAAACCAAGGTAACAGACAAGCTGCAAACTCTCACAGAGGAAAGTGAGTGAATAGAGCAAAGTTTCCTACAGAAAGCTTCAACGATACCTCGTTGCCAATCCAACGTATTGGTGAACAGCACATTAAAGCAGCATGGCAATGTGCTTTTTCCTAGAGCACAGCAAAAAATCTTAATGAGAGAGCAAATGCACCTAGGTAAAAAATCTTAATGAGAGAGCAAATGGATTGGCAAATGCACCTAGGTAAAAATGTCCCACACTTCTAGTTCTACAGTATGCTTACTGAAATAGCTGCTTTCATCTACAAGTTTTAGCTGCTATACAAATTCTTTCTGAAGGAACAGTTTAAAGTTAAGGATGTTCAGCTGTCAAACCTTCCTCCCTCCACCCTAGAAAAAAAAGTAGAAAAAGTTTTACAAGTCTAGTCAGATAAATAAATAACTGAAATGGGGACTGGAGCATAAATTCAAATAGGTCATGCAGGGTCACCATGTTTCACACGACTCTTCAGAAACAGCAGATTACAGTTTGATAACCAAAGTGAGATTCAGTTGTCTCACAGAAGTACATCTCATTATTAAAGGCAAGTTGCTATGTTCTACATGATCACTCTACTATGAGTTTTAAAAATCCAACTACACGGTACACTGTTAGTAGAATATATATGTATATGAATGCTTCTACAAAATACAACCCTAATTACCATTCAGGAACAGCAATCAGTGCTAAGTAAACATGTTATTTAGTTCAACCCCATATTTATCTGACAGCTATTTAAGACAAACTCAAGCACATTTCTTCCAAAAAAACCCCCAAACAAACAAAAAAATCCCATACACTATATACACACAAACACGTTTCTCACAGGCCACACCCCTGCAGTAGGTAGCAGTAGGTAACCTCGATGGGGTAATTCTGTAGGTTGTTAAAAAATCATTAAACCAAATTAAATTATTCCAAGTCTAATTAAGCAGTCATTTTCAAGCCATGTCAGATCCCTGACTTCTTCCAGGTAAATGAACAAGGGGTTTCATTCAAAATTCTTGCATTTAATCACAGGGAGAATGAGATGGTGGAATTTTGTTTCATTCTTTAGCAAGCAAAAGGAAAAAAGGAAAATAGATTTTGCAGAAGCTTTTCACTCCCTGATCTAGGAGAAAATTTCTTAGCTTTCTCCAGGGTGGAACGGAGTATTTGTAAAATAGTAAAAAAAAAAAAAAAATTTTAAAACATGGTAACCGAACAATCAAAAAGAAGGGATTCTTTCAGACTGCTCTGAGAGAAGCATACCACTCTGTTTCTGCTACACCTACCCAACCTTTGGAGAAAGTGTTTAAATTGCACAACAGCTGTCATAAGCTGCACTGGAAAGGAGCCTGAACCTCAGCAAGAGCCCAATAATCTCCCAAATTATCCTCTAGTAACACCAAGCATGATGAGAACCACAAAGACCAGAAATGCCAGGGTACAGACAAGACAAATACCATTACTTACCTGGCTTTCTTTACATACCACACCAGCAAAAAAACCCAAATGAAACCAAACCAAACAAACCCCAAACTTTCATGAAAAAAAAACCAAAACCAAAAAAAAAGTAAAGAAACTTTAAAGATGTGAAACATTATACTATATCCTACAAAATCCAAAACTTAACAGGACTTTGTATTTTATAACTTAAATATACTTTGACTAAAAAAAGCAAACTGTTTAATTGGACCAGTTAATGAAGTATAAATAAATCCTGTGCACAGGGAATTGAAAACAAGAAATCTTTCCTCACATACAGATTGCCAAAGAATTGTCTGCTGTAGGCTGTCTTTCCCCTTCCCATTCCCTCAGCATTTTTGGCTCCTATGGACAAAAGATTTATTATAGCTCCTAAGGAAGACAAAGTGCTCAACTACAGGGCTGTAGGAGAGATGGAAACTCCTTGTAGGTACATACAGGGAGCAGCTGCAAAGCTGGACCCTCTTCTCTGAGGAACCTGTAGCAGAGTCTAATTAACAAGTTTTGCACGCACTCCTAACACATTATTCTCCCTCTTGTGAGAAAGGAAGAAGCGCATTTTATGCACTGAATGTGAAACTCAAATCCTCAGCATAATTAAAAAAGCATGCTCAAGCACACAAAAACAGCATTCCCAAGCTTAGTGTGTTTTTCACATCTGTATTTTTTCCATGCGACGTAGTTAAACACAAACATTAAGATTACAGTTTGTGCATCATAATGTCCATAATCCTTCAACTGTACAGATAAAAATGTATGAAGTGGTGAGGGCTGCCTTTTCTTGTCACTGTTAAAAGGAGGAAGTCCCCTCACAAAGGGTATAATTATTGGAATTGATGCAAAAGGAGGTCAGCATCCTGATTTGGCAGAGCTTTATGACAACTGTTCATTTGCCAGAGGGGAGATAAAGGAAGCACCGTTAACACTCTCCTGTTTTACAAGATAGGAAGTGACTACTAGAAATTCACTGGGGAGCATCAAGACACTTCAAAACAATATTTCTGCAATGAATCACAGGTATTAACAAGAAGCAATCTTTACTAATAGAGGCATTTCTCTACTTTCAGAACAAATGTGGTAATAAATACTGAGTGCTGTCATTTTATAGCTGCAGCAAGTTAGCAGCAGATAAGTGCTTAGCTCCAGGGATTCTCAACAGCTAATGCTGATCACGT
This sequence comes from Melanocharis versteri, assembly GCA_013397845.1. Lineage (NCBI taxonomy): Eukaryota > Metazoa > Chordata > Aves > Passeriformes > Melanocharitidae > Melanocharis > Melanocharis versteri. The sequence continues at coordinate 104,231 of VZTG01001117.1, forward strand.
GCTTTTAACCATTAGCTCCAAAATTAAATATCTAGTCCTCTATCTCGTCTCCCTTTAGCTTAATGTCAAGAAACAGCCTTGAGGAATACAAGCCACAAAAAACATCTTTAGGTAGGTGGTAAACCTATCTAGCTAAAACAAGAGACATTGAAGTGGTGGCAATCTTTGGCCTCAATAATTTCATTCCAACTGTGTTTTAATACACAATACAATCCTTAGGTTTAAATGTAGGAAACAGATTAGGATAATCTTCCCCGCTGATTTATAGTGAGATTTGTGCAAACCACAGTAAACAACAATACCGACATTTTTTTCTCTTTCATTGAATGGCACGAAAATCAGAGCAAGGCCCTTCAAACAATGTTACAATTGACTCCTTGAGGGGGTCAAAGATCCAGCGATGCAACAAGGAAAAGACTTAGCTTCCCTAAGTAAAACTGGAAATTTACACTAAAACCGCATATTAGGCACAGTGTTCATGCTAATGAGTCCCCCCTCACTGGTAAGTGCTGAATTCAATTAATTTAGGCGTGAAAAATTTTGCACCTCTTTCAGAACACCCTGAGAAGCCTCCATCTCACACAGAGCTCTTTCGCAGCAAAGCATGACTAATGTTTCAGCTAATTTCCCCTTCCCCTCCCAAAAACACTCCAAAAAAACTTTTTTAACCTTGAAAGGTTACGGGAAAGATTTGCAGACTAGGCAAGATCTGGCAACACACACAGAGGTGTGGGGGAAATGAAAAAAGGGTCTGGAGTGGAAGAGTACTCCTGCTGCTATACACTTACAACCTCCTTTGTGTGACTACACCTACTCTCACAGGGAAAATAGGGGCCCTAGACGCATTTTCCCCCAAAGCACACCATCATTTCCCTCTGGATGATCACTCTCTAAACCACAAGCCCAGCTCTGACCCAGAAGCACGGCCTGGCAGCAGCCAGCACTGCAAAGCAGCCAGAGGCACCAACACTAATGCGTCCCTTCTGCTGATCGCCTTCAGTGTCCAACCTCGTAAATGCTTCACGTGTCCCTGAGCTTCCCTGACCTACCCTCCAATACCAAGAATGTGCTCCAACCCAAACTTCTCTTTAACATTGCCGAAGCCACTGCCTGGAGGCATTGCTCAGCCTCTTTGGCTGCCCCCACACAAACACAGCAAGCCCACTCTGTCCTAAAAAAATCCACCCAACACTCCACCTCCCCTGACTACTTCCTATTTCCATCCAGCTGAGCATATTCTTCCATTTCTCAGGCCAAATCAGGGAAGCATGTATGATGTGACCAAAAGCTGCATGAACATTTCCCCACTCTTTATCAGCACAGCTCAGTTTTTCCATCTTGAGTAACCCACCCTCCTATCATAGGAAAAGTCAAACGGAACAGAATTTCATAAACTCAGTGTTACCTATAAAGACAAATAATTCTTGGCTTGGTTAATCTACTATTACTTACTAATGAAAACGCACTGAAAAATGCACTGGGAAGCCCAAGCACTACACAAGAGTGGGAGTGATTTATATACAGTTAATCCCACTCTAAACAGAATCAGACATCAGAGATAGCAAGGGCCTTGGGTAACTTAGTGCACTCCCTCTATCTGCTCACAAATCACTGGCAAGGATGTGCTGAACTGTACAAATTTAAGCATCTGAGCCCAGAAGTTAGAGCACCATATATATTGCAACACTAACAGATACACAGCTATCGCTTCTTTCTCCAGAACACTTTGTATCAACTCTTTACACTTCCTTTGATATTCAGAATCTGCAAATGTTAAATTTCCTTTCAATGGATTCAGCTGAAGCAGTACCAGCCCCTGAGCATGCCATACAGCCAACACAAACCCAGGTAAGACGGTCGATCTGGGGATACGTGCAGTTTGTTTAAACAGTGTATTCAAATGCAGTTCTAGACAGCCAGAAGAAAGCTAGCATCAACAAGGCCTTATACACACTGAATTACAGGAGCAGGTTAGAGAAAAATCAAAATCTGACATCACCCTGATTTGTTTACTTGGCATATTAGACAGTACTCTGGGCAAAATTCTAACGCAAATGAAGTCCAGGTACATCTGTCATTCACTCCTTACATACAACCTCATTCCAGTCCCACTCCAGTTCTTTTGTCTGGAAGTGTCTATCAACACACACCCAGGTCAGTGAGGATCACAACAAAAGAGACAAGACTTGTTCCGTGAACTGGGACATCCTGATGCTCTTCCTCTGCCTTTAATTTCCCTGTCTCTAAAACAAACGCATACCCTTGCATGGCCCTCAATTTTGAGACCATCTTCTTTAGTTTGATCATACCTAAGATATGTCGCAGTCTTGGAGACTGTTCCACGTTCAATATTCAGCTCAACTGGACGAGATTGGAAATAAAGCATCTAGATACAATTAGCAACAGAGAAAAATGCCTTAGGAGTCCCACTTCTGAAATGTCAGTTCTTAAATGAGAAACCCACACGGATAACAACAGCTAGTACTTGTTTATACTTCCTTCCTAGTATTCTGTTATCGACCATTCAACTTGATGTTCTTCAGAATCGCCAAACACAACAAACCGTACAGTTGCAACACTAAATCTATGAAGAGTCATATCCATGACTTTATGCACTAATATTCTGAAACAGCCTAAGGCAGAGCAGTCATCTATCACGGGTGGAATTAGAAAGACAGGAACATCTAAGCAATTTACCTAAGACACTTGACAAGCCCCACTCCCATAAACACCTTGGAAGGGTATCCTACTGGAAACTCCTTTGATCTATAAACACCTTCAGAGACTGTGCTGATAACACAGCTCCCCTACTCAGCTACCAAGTTCTCGGGTAAATATTTTAGCTGATGAAAACAGAGCATCTTTTTCAGCATTACTCAAAATTTGAGAGTTTCATGTGTTTCCAGCCTTCAATAAAAAGCACTACAAATTCAGATATTTTCTCTTCTGGAGACTATCAATGCTATAAACTTCTGGACTATCAATGCTATAAACTAGCCGGACATCAGCAAGATCAACACCTACACTTGGTAAATGATATCTGTGGAATGGTATCTATGCTGCCATTCAATGAGATCTGGACAGGCTGGAGAGCTGGGCAGAGAGGAATCTCATGAAGTTAACAAAGGCAAGTGTGGGGTCCTGCAGCTCAGGGTCTGTCGCAATAATGGACACAGCCCGGGGAGAAAAGAGACAGCCGAATTCAGGAGTAACTAGATAGAAATGCCTTTATTTATTTATATACGGAAGGGGTTTATTCCCTAGGTCGTAGAAAGTAATTGGATCTTCGTTAACCCCCCCTCAGGGTTATTGGCTAGATCCTAAAAACCCACATTTCCTAAACATTCTTTCAGACTAACAATGACAAAGTGCAAAAACATCTCACAGGTGCAAGATAAAAGAATTATTTACAAAAGCTCTCTAGCTGTTTTGCAGCTAGCTCCGTGAGAAAGTGAGAATGCTCACGGACACAGGCAGATACTGAAAAATCTCTCTGCCACCAAGCTTTCAGCATCCACAGGGGACCAGTACAGGTTAGCGGCTAGTCTGCTGAAATCCAGCTCCATCCAGAAGGACCTGGGAGTCCTGGTGGACAAGTCAAACATGAGACAGCAGTATGTCCTTGTGGCCAAGAAGTCCAGTGGTATCCTTGGGTTCTTCGGGAACAATGTGGACAGCATGCTGAAGAAGGCTCTCCTCCTGCTCTGCTCTGGTGAGGCCAGGTCTGGAGTGCTGTGTCCAATTCAAGGCTCCCTAGCCCAAGAAAGGCAAGAAACTTCTGGAGAGGATCCAGTGCAGGGACACAGATGGTTAGGGAACTGGAGCATCTCTCTCATAAGGATAGGCTAAGAAAGCTCAGTTTGTTTGGCCTGGAGAAGAGATGACTGAGAGGGGATCTTATCAATGCTTACAAATATCTTCATGACGTGTGTCAGGAGGATGGGATGAGACACTTTTCAGGGGTGCCCAGTGACAGGACAAGGGACAACAAGCATAAACTGAAACACGGGAAATTCTGTCTGAATATGAGGAAGAACTTTACTTTGAGGGTGACAGCACCGGAACAAGCTGCCCAGAGAGGTTGTGGAATCTCCTTTTCTGGAAATATTCAAAACCTTCCTGATCATGATATCTTGTGCAACCTGCTCTAGCTGAACCTGCTTTAGCAGAGGGATTGGATTAGATGATCTCCAGAGCTTCCTTCAAACCCCAGCCGTTCTGTGATTCTGTGATCTTAGTGACAATCAAGTGATTTTTATCTGATTTTATTCAGGTTTTTGAAATTTATATTCAAAAGCAGCAGCACTAGGTGCTGTATAAATATTGGAAAAGAAGATACAGTGTTTAAGATACTTCTCCCAGCCTTCATAGACTTACGAATCTTCACATATCCCTTAGAGTTAACATGCTGGTGTGTCAGGCAAGTCGCTGTAAACAAGGTCCGCAGAAAGTACTCAAGTGTCAAAACTCTGCAGAGATATTTCAGGGTGTTCCAAAGTGCCTTTGGGAAATTAGACATCTGCAAGAACTAACAGTAGCTCCCTGCCTCTCAAAAGTTATGAGAAAAGAAACGGAACATCCTCAACTACTGAAGTTACAGAGCCACAGGCAGACCAGCATACAAATTCTTTTCCTGTTGTCATGACTGAACAAATTTGGCTTTCTCTCTCCTCTACCCATTCCCCCAACAGATTCATGTGGGAGGAAAAAAAAGAAAAAAAGACACATCTTGTTTTACAGTATTTTCAGTACTAGCAATGGCTTCCAGGCAGAAAACCAAAAGAAGCCTATGACAGCTTTAGAAAATATACATAAGTTACTACAGCATTCATCTAAAATGCAAGTTCTGCCTGCAGAGGAAGGGCTTGTCAAGACTTTTCATCCCAGGAAAATGCACTACGCATGAGGCTCTCCCTCAGCTGTGACCGTCTCAAGTTCAGCACACAGACCACCACCATCACCTCCAGGTGTTACTGGCCATCTGGTTCTATGCCTCAACACAAGGGAAAGATGCTTTCTTTCACTGCTGTGTGCTTCCACTCCTGTAGTCCTTGGCAACTACCTGGACTGTCAGCTAGTCCAAAGTGCCAGTGAGAGCTCCTGTTGCTCCCAGAGTTCACCAGGCTGGCATGTCTCCGGCAGCTGGACAGTGACACGCTCTGCTCCAACGTATTACCAGAATTGCACCTATTTTCATTACTTTCTCTGAACCCTAAAAGCCCATAATCAGATGACTCTAAATATAAGCAGCCAGGACTGACAACTCTGAAAGCAAAGCCCAAGCTACCTCAAATACAGAGCTATCACCTGCATGCATCCACAGGCACTTAGACAGCAGCTCCAAAAAATGTTGGCAAGCAGGCAGGTTTCTCAGATATGCAAGAGGTACACACACAGAAGGAGCCAGCTGCTCAAATCTATAACCCCAGAAGATGGTATGGATTGCTATGCTTCTACCTTTGAATTTTTAGTACTCTACTACATCTGCCATTAGGTAAGGCACCAAAGCTTTGAATTTCTTTGTTCTAGTCTCCCTTGGGTTTTTTTCTCTATACTTATTTCAACCACTATCCCTGTACAAAAAGAACTAGCCCACCATCAGCTCCCAAAAGTAATGTGATTACGGTATTGTTGCAGCAGGATTTAGAAATTACCAACATCTTACACAAGAACTAGTTTTCATGTTTCTCCAATCACAGCTTCTCCCTCAAAAAAGGCATGAAGCTCTCATCAGAGAGAGGGAGAAGGAAAACTGAACATACAGAAAGAAAAAAAAGGAAGAGATGAGGCAAGCGAGTGATGAAATGCTTACATCACTTCATGAGATGAGCAGTCTAGTCTCTTCTTCACTTGATGTTATCCATCTATCTCTTGGTTCAGGGAAGCAGATGGGAGGAGGTAGCATTTTATTGCTTTGCTAGCAGATGTACTCTTGGAAGGGGAGGAGAATAGCACAGGGCCAACATTTTTAGAGACTCGAAGGATGGGTGTCTGCTACTGCACAGTGACTTATTGGCACTGAGCTTGGCTTCAAATGAAGGGAACCCTGAGCTCATATGATGCGTTGTTCTACCCAAAATGCTCTTTCACTCTGGTTCATATGGCTGTTACGCAATTCTTCTATTAGTAAATAAAATCTCATTGACAGCTTTCCACGAGTGTCCCAAGACAAGAGCCAAGCAGGTCACTGACAGATATTTACTTAATTCAGTTACTCCTAATTAATCCTGGACACCAGAAAACCTTTCTAAAATGATGAATGTGTAATTTTTGGCATTTGATTTTTTTTTTTTAAATGACACAGCTAATCTACAACCTGCTAGGGTAGAGGAGAAGAAGAAGGAAAAAAGAGACTTTAGCTTCTATGAAAATAGCAGTAGACTGGAAGTGTTTTATATCAGTGCTGTAGTAAGCACATTCATACTTATTATAGAAGCAAACGGGAGAATTCATTAGAGATCCTGCAACACTGCTAAAGCATATTTTAACTACTCTTTTCACAAGCAGAAAGTTAAGAATGTCACAAGTGGCAACAGCAGACTGCAGAAGGCTTGTGCCGCCAAACGCTGTGCAAGAGGAAGATAAATCTTTCGCGTGCCCTGTGGGAAGTTAGAAGCACAGGTTCCCGATTAAACTCGATGCTATTCCTAAAGCAGACCACTTAATTTTTTTTTTCCTCTTTTTTTTTTTTCTTAACAGCAACGGAAAATCCGGATCTTTTAAGCCCGCGCTGCCACGGGAAGGCGCAGCCCCCTGCACGCCCGCGGGGTGCGGGGATCGGCGGCCGGCAGCGGGGCGGGGGGACCGGCGGAGCCCGGCAGCGACCCTGCCCTCCACGGGCTCCCACCGAACCGCGGGGAGAGCACCGGGACGGCCGGGGCCACCCCTCCGGACAGAGGGAGGGATCTGAGGGTCCCCTCGGCGGAGGATTTGACTCCCATCAGGGCGCCCCGGGACCGGCGCTGCTCAGCCGGACCCGCGCTACCAGGGACCCCCGACCCCCGGCCCCGGGGCGGCTCCGCTGGGGCCGAGGGACCCGCGGAGAGCCCTGCGCGGCGGGCAGGGGTGCGGGGCAGCGAGCCGGCGCCGCCATCCCTCGCC